>JAFEMH010007989.1:0-68437 GCA_022495995.1 Adenophora triphylla var. japonica | reverse complement strand
ACCCTCCCGAGGACCCAGAGTAAAGGCTAGAGCCATGAGAATGGTGTCCGTGAAATACCTCGTCCTCGATGGGGTACTTTTTCGGCGATCATTCACCAAGCCTTTGCTAAGATGTGTTAAAACTCACATGGTCACCAACTTACTCTATGAGGTCCATGAAGGAGTTTGTGGCGGACATCCAGGTGCTCGCGCCCTCTCGAGACAAATCAAATTCCAAGGATTCTTTTGGCCCACAATGAGAAGGGATGCACTTAAAAGAAAGTGTGATAAGTGCCGAGAGATTTGCGAGACATCCCTAGACTACCATCAACGAGCAAACTTTGGTCGTACCATCGTGGCCGTTTGATACGTGGGGATTGATCTCATTGGACCATTCCCGACCGCTAGGGGAAATATCGAAGTATCTTTGTGGTGGCCGTGGATTATTATACCAAGTGGACAGAAGCCAAGGGTTTAGCCACTATCTCCAGGAGAATACAATCAATTTTGTCCACGATCACATCTATTGTCGATTTGGGGTTCCACGAGCAATTATTTGAGACAATGGCACCCAATTCTCTGCAAAATTCAACTGCTTGAATGTGTGAGAATGAAGGTGCAACACCGTAAGTCCGCGATTGCCTATCCTCAGGAAATGGCCAAGGCGAGGCCGCGAACAAGCTAGTTACTGACCGCCCTAAAGAAAAATTTGGAGGGGCGAGGAGGACGATGGTTGGGTCGAGCTCAGGACCGCATTATGGGTTGTCCGCACAACTACAAGGAATTCTCACGGGAGAAACTCCTTTCTCGCTCACGTATGGAGTCGAGAGGCAATGGCTCCGGTGGAGGTTGCCCTACCCTCGTACGAGTCACATGCTTCGAAGCGAGTCTCAAAAGCAGAGCAAGCAGAAGGTGTGACTTTGGAGCGATCTCGAAGGAAAGAGAATGCGGGCATATGAAAAATGGTGAACTACAAGCGAGAAAGCGAAGAAGCACCATGACAAGAGAGTAAATAAGAGGAGTTTTCGGTTGGAGGCTGGGTACTCAGAAGCGTAGAGGTCCAAGGGACCCAGCTGGTTTCAACAAGTTTGTCCCCGAAATGGGAAGGTCCATATAAGGTCACAAAGATAGTCAAAGAGGGCACCTACATATTGCGACTAAAAGAGGGAGAAGAGCTTAAGCACGCTTGGAATAGCGACCACCTTAAGAGATACTTCTTTTGAAATCTTTGTAATTTTTTGGAAGGAGTGTAGACTATGTGTATATAAAGGAAGTTATCATCATGTTTCATCATATTTTGATGCAAAAACCTATTCCCACCAGCCTCAAAAGCTAAAGTGGATGCCCATGACGGATGCCGATAGGTTAAAGAGCAAACATATGAGCTCCTACCACTTGATGCGCAACGATCTATTCGGTCCGCAAGCCTATATGAGTACAAAGATCCATTACGATCCGTACTCCGATCGCGGGGAGGATACCCTGTCCTGCCCGCGTGACACCACCAAGAATAAGTGGATATAGATGCCAGCGAGGACAAAGGCCAAGGCCCTTGTCCCAGCTCGGTGCGAGGTCCCTCGTTAGGGCCGTTACTCGTATGCTGTATGTGACAAAGGCCTACATATAAGCCCGTTACGAGATCGCGAAGAAGACCCTCACACAAAACTCGAAGGGGTTTTGAATAAAGGAGTCAAAAAAGCGTGAACCACCGTTAGTGGATACGGATGCCGATGGGTTAAAAGGGCCTCTATGCTAAATATGCTCCTACCTCTTGTTGTGCGGACTATAGCTTCACGGCCACACTCTGCATTGCCCTAGGAAGGTAGCTTGCCTTGGGCTTTTGACTTACACCACGGCTCGCAAGTGGGAATACGTGTAAACGGATGACAGTGATCAAAAAAGTTTTCACAAAGCCAAACAGACAAATGGGGTTAAGGCCCCAAAGTTTGCCACGAGGCCAAACAAAAGCGATCACAAGATGAATAAAGCTGACTCTCACAAAAAATCCAAGTGATTTTGAATAAAGAGTTAGGAAAACTCAAAAAATGCGGGTAAAGGGCCTCTAAGCTTTTTGTCACTTGAAGGAAGGAGAGTATAAAGTTTAATAACAAGTCAAAGAAGCTAGAGAAAAAGCAAGAATGCAAGTATCAAGGTACTCAAAAAATTGCAAATACTCATAAGTAGCCTACAAGACAAGTAATTAAAGAGAATAAGATTCTGGAAAAAATGCTTCTATTACTTGGAAAACATTTACAAAAGTCCTACACTATTACAAAGAGGTCCTAGTCTATTACGAGAAGAAAAAACAAAAAACCTAAGCTACTGGAGCTTGCCCCTTGGGATCTTCAGATTGAGGAGTTAGAGAGGGCAGGCTGTTCACGAGGAGGTCTGTGATAGGATCAAGGACGGCCTCAGTGTTGGAGACTGGAGCGAGGCTGCCCGATGAGGAAAGAGGTCTCCTATGGCGAGCCCGCTTTGGTAGAACGCGGGCAAGGGCATCCCAGAGAGAAATAGGGTTCTCCCCAAACCTTAGCTCATCCGAGATCTGCGATGAGACCAAGAGCGATCACCTGCCCACGGGAGGCAAGGAGGCCGCGGCGGACGGCTCAAGCCTTTCACCTCATCCTCGGACAAGGGAACTAATGCATGCCCGGGCAAGCATTCTTCATCGGTAGCAACAACCGAGCCAATTACGGCCAGCTCTTGTACAGAGAACCTGCCCGTGGCCGCAAAATTCTGAATCTGTGTCCGCAGGACCCCACCTAAATGCCCAGTTGCTGAGCGAGATTCTCGGCGGAGCCAATCCTTGAATTCACAGGAGTTTTGTACTCCTCCACAGCTTCCTTGCGGACATCGTCGAGGGCAGATTTCCCCTCCGCTTCCATCCTCTTGTAGGGGAGCAGCTGGTCGGACAGCTCATCCACCTTTTTCTCCAAGGCCAAAAGATCAACCTTGGTGGCCTCCAGCTTGGTCGCGAGCTCCTTATTCCTGGGCTCCCACTCAGCTTTCTGCCCGCGGAGCTCATCCCGCTGACCCCTTATCCTCTCGAGGTCCTTCTCCACCACGGCAGCGGTCAGAGAAGTCCTTCGGATCGGACTCCTTACGTTTGCAAAGGCCTTGTCCTTTTCCTCCATAAGGGAGTTCAAGGTCCCAATCTTTGCTTGAGCCTCCTCCAGCTCACGAAGTTTGGCCGCCAAAATGGAAGTTTTGTTATCCACTTCGGCGGTCGAGTGTCGCGGCTTTCCCGTAGCCATGACACCTTATTTCTCACTGTGAGGAAAAGAGAACTAAAGTTAGGCGAGAGGGGAAGTATGGAACCAAAGAAATCGAGGCTGCTATCTACCTCGGTCGAGCAAGGCCTATGTCCCCACCATGGCCGAGGCATTCTCCTCGACAACTATGTTCTTGTAGAAGTCGGGGGAATACAAAGCGGTTCACCCGGCCGTCCCACGGAGCGTTGGCGAGAATTTCGGGCGTAGATGTCCACCCCGATCACGGCGGGCACCTCGACGGCTTTTTCTAGCGCCGGCGTCTCCTCGCGGGTGGTCAGAGGGGGCCACCGGGTAGAGGCTGCGAACAAATTGATCCCAATGGGGGAAGATGAGGAGGTCGCGGCGGAGCGATCACGGTACGGGAGGAGCATCCCCGACTTCCGGAGCTTTCTTTGTCCCACTGCCCCGGCTCTCCTTCTCTGTCGCTCCTCTTGAGAATCCACTTGGTGGCCGGAAGGAATGGTGCGGCCGGGAGAATTAGCTCGGAGAGCATTGGCCGGGGAGGACCCTTGGGAGGTGGAGGAAGGTTCCCCGTAGTCAGAACGGTTTTGGAGCTGGTCAAAGGCTCCCCAGTTTTCCTGCTGACAACAGGAACAGTTTTATCTTTAGTGGGGACTCCCCCCAACTCAGTCTGCCTCCTCGCAGCAGCATCCCTATTGGCCTTCATGTTCTTGGCCTTGATTGAGCAGCGATGCGTAGGGGAGCCATCAAAAATTGTATTCTTCGGGATCTACTCTGGAGGGAAAGAGAAATGGTTAGAATGCAGTTCAAAAATTCAAAAGAAAAATAAATGAGCAACAGTTATATAAAAAAGTCAGAGACCGATAAGTTCGGGGGGATCGCATTCTGCGCCCAGCATACAGGTTCTACAATCTGCCTCGAATTGGTAGTGCTCGTGCACCCTCCAATCGGGGTCACGAGGCGGAGGCTCTATTTCTACTGCAGGGGCATAAGGGGCGCCCTCCTGCGAGCCACCCCCGAGTAGATCAAGAGTGGCTCATCCTCAACTATGGCGCCCACATCATAACGAGGCTCCTCCCATTGTCCAAATAGCTGGCCAGGTATCTCTCTAAGGCACAGCGCAGAGCATCGGCAGAAGAAGGGTCTGGATAGCTACTCGCGGCCACCTTCATCGGGACTGGATTTGAGGGTTTTGAGAAGGGCCAGCCAAACCTAGACTCAATGACCAAGATGTCCCTCTGGTTCCATTGGTCAAATTTATTTGAGGGAGGAGAGAAGGTCCGGGTAGAATAATTCCTAGCCTTCAAACCCAAAATATTACGGCTGATCTGGTTCTGATAGTAAGCATAAAGCCCGGCCAGGGTAGGTTCATAGCCATGGAATCTGCAGACCGCGATGAAGGAGACTATGGCCCTAATGGCATTAGGAGTCAGGTGCATAGGGAGGCAGCTGTTGAACTCCAAGAAAAAATAGAAGAATGGGTCCAGGGGCAATCTTAGGCCGTTCTCAAATTGAGCACCATAAAAAACCAAGGCCCTATTGTCCTCGCGGACATCAGCTATTGTCTCTGGCCGCAGCTTGTCCTTATCCTTCAAATGTACGTGCCCAAGGGTGCGGACACGGAAGGCGTTACGATCAACATTATACACTTCATAGATATCCTCCTCCCAGTCAATGGTAGCCACTTCCTTGGCTTTCTTATTTCCGCGGCCACGACCAGGACCAGGGTTCACTTCAGCTGCTGGCCTCTTGCCTTTATTTCGAGCAGGGGCCACCACCTCTGCCTCCTCCTCAGAGTCAGGGTCAGAAAAGGCATCCACAATATTTGTGGTCTCAGCGGCCTTCTTAGAGGTCCCCGCAGCCCTCCTAAGTTCGACCTCGCGGTCATCCTCCTCGGTCTCCGTGCTCGTCGAGCCAAAGAGACCAGTGGCATCACCGCGGGCAGAGGTCACTTCATCCTCATCCTCCCCGCCTCCAGTAGTCTCAAAGTTCAGAGGCTCCAGCTCCTCACTACTACTCAGTTCAATGGGGTCAGCACCAGGGGCCGCGGGCACCACATCGGGAAATACAGTCCTCAGGGGCAGAACATCCAAGGGGTCATTCAGGTCTGTGCCCGGTGCCCGCGGAGCATTGGTTTGATGGGGGTCCATTAGCTCACACTTCTCCCAATCAGTTATTTGTTCGGGGACACGAATCGCTCTCCTCACTAGTTCAACGGCGTTCAGAGCCTGATCTCTCTCGCGGGGAAACCTGCACAAAACCCCCATTACAAAGTTTCTTAGCCTACGGTGATCCCCCAACACCAGTACGTCACGGTTAAATATATACTTCCTCTTGGCCTCCCACAACCGGGGTGGGACGAACGGCCCCCAATCAGACTTCTCGCAGAAGTACAAAAAACAATGAAGGGGCAACCTTAGCCACCCCAAGCCTACCTTCCTAAAAATCCCCCCAGTCTTTTTACAGACAGCAAAGATATCAGGGGTGGCTCCATCTCCTAGTTCTATGGGACGGCGGGGTCCAAATTCACGGGTGGTCATCTTTCAAAACCCAGAAAAGGAAAAAAATAGAAGGAGATGAAGAAGAAAAACACCCAAATACTTACGAAGGAAGACTTGAAAGGATGGATTCGGAGAAACACTAGCACGGATTTCGCAGCAAGAAAATCTCTCTCTAAAGCTCTTTTGAAGGTTTGGAAACGGTAAAAAGGGTTTGAGGTTTAAGGGTTTGGTATTTATAAGGCCTACCTATACGGGTTAACCCGTTAACCCGTATTAATTAGCCCACAAATCCAACCTCGGACCCTGAACCGTCTCCAACGTTTGAAAATTCGAAAATTAAATAAATTTTACATTTATTGCCCCCCTTGGATGAGCGACACGTACCCCCGTACGTACCACTACCCGTCTTATCATCGCCGGGGGCCACTGTTAGCCGGGAGGCACACCATGCAAGGGACCACGTGTCACTCGCTGGTGCCTCCCAGAACGTTCCCATAGGCCCATGGGGCCAAGCAACAAACAACAAAAAGCGCCAACACTGGTGCTCGCCAAAACAGCGATCCAATCCTACCGAGCTTCTAGTACCTCCTCGCTCAGACCATAAATAATCACACTCGGAGCTAGGGGCCATTGATGAGCCCGGATCTACTGGACCGGGCCCGCGCTCGTGCAGTCCAAGGAACCGGTGACGTGGCGGTTCCTAGACCGGGGGAAGACCGCGGACAGATAGGCCCTTGAGGTCAAGACCGCGTCCCTCCCCGCATTAATCCTATCAAAGACCGGAAGGATCCTGACCGCTATATTCGTGCCCGCACGACCTGTGACCGTTGGGTCCGTGCCCGCAGATTGAATGTCCGCGGGGACCCATGCCCGCCGTAGGCGTGCCCGCATCAACCGTGCTCGCGTCATATACCTTTGACTGCGGCCACAATGTTGACCGCGGGCACATGCTACCTCCGGTTAATGTCAAACCTTGCGAGCAAGTTAGCTTGCGCTCTCGACGGGCCACTTGCCGGCTCCCCATCACGCATTCAATGCGGCTCAGTCAGGCGCCTACTATTCCATTTAATGCTCCAAGCCGGCTACACGGCTCATGTCCCTTTCAGCCATGTCCCTTGGACAGTCAATGTTCCCTCCCTGACAGGACCAATTAGCTGCGGACACGTGTAGCTGGTCAAATACCAAAGTGCCCCCTAGGGCTGATCTCATTGCTTACCTCAACAAGCACCATTGCATTGCCTATAAATAGAAGGTCTTTACCCCCTTGGGCAAGGTAAGTTCCATATACAATTGAGTAAGCCATATTACTCTAAACCCTAAACACACACACACTCCAAGGTATTCAAAGCCTTATTATCTCAGTATTCTTACTCTCACACCCGAGGGCCTGAGTTGGAGTAACATCCAACTTTGACCTTAACGGTGCTTCTTTGTGTTGTGATCTAGGTACAAACCAACCACTTAAATATCCTAGCCAGATATCCTCGAACCGTTCCTGACCCTGAAAAGCTTGGCGTCATCACCTTCTTTGTTATTTTCTCGTTCAGATTATAAGCTTGATCAAGCATCCCAGAATCATCTAATTGGAGCAACATTGACCCTTCATCTTGTTCTTTCCAGAGGTAACATAACAACAGATTTTCACTTCGGAACCCAAGTTGGTTCTTCAAAAACCACCCAGAGTAATCCTCCTTCATCTCATACACAAAAGTATCTTCAAGACTATGACTACGCAATACCAAATGCAAATGACCTCGAGCCGCTCCAAAAATATGTATTGTCTGCCAAAGGGGAGAGGATGGAGGCATTTGAAACTCGTTTAAGTAACCTTCCTCAACATCAAAATAGAATAATGTCTGCTCACCTTCAACCAGCCAATGGATTTTACCATTACAGAGGATACCACTACTTTGTAGCACCCTAACAGCATTTAATCCAACTGGAGCACTCACTTCCCCATAAGATTTCGTCTCCCCGAGGAGTAAATCGAAATACATAACCGATCTTCTAAACCCTTCCATAAGAATACAACCTTGTAGCGAGGGGAGACACAAGGATCAAAAGCTACATTTGCGTCAACACGTGCAAGCCTAGCTAAGTAATCCGAAAGTGTAAGTCTGAAAGATTTCTTGGTTGTGGGATTACAAACATGAAATTCTTCAAGATCAGGGGACTTTGATGATTGGAAAAGAAACAAACATATATGGGCACGTGAATAACAAAGTTTAGAAGCAAGAAGATTGAATAAGGACTAATATTTGAGGTGGATCACTGTCTTGTAAATATGGACATGTCGATAGCAAAGTAAAGAAGCAAGAAGATGCCTTTTAGCCAACAATGCAGCACGTTCAGCAGTTGTCTGAGATAAAATGGCTCATTACTAGTAGATTGCCAATCTGTAAGAGTTGACACTTCAATCTGTTACAATAAGTCCTTAAATAAAGAAGTTTACTGAGTATAAATTGACAAAAGATATGAAAATCAGTGCTGGTGCTTTCTTTTACGTCATATTTTTCCTTTAAACTCACAAGTATAAAGTTAAAACCATGAGATGATCTTGAGACACACTGCCTACACCCATATTTTTTAGTGCAACGAGTCTAACCTATTTATGCCTACAGACACTCTGCTTATAGAATACTAGTCACTTTATACTTGCAAAACTAAATGTTTGGAAAGTGGATAACTAGAATATTTATGCATATTTGGCATTTAATTGTATAAAAAGTAAACATTGTCAGAATGTCCCTTAAATTAAATTTGGACATTCATTTAGGGACGGAGAGAGTAATAGCAATCACCTAACGCAGACTTAGTCAATTCCAGCTTCTTTGGTGGCCTTAAAAACAAAAACAGAAACCAATTACAGCTACCTATTTCTTTCTTTTGTGATTCATGGAGAAAATCATGCGATTTAGTCTCTCAAGTGAGCTTGATGAACTTCTTATACACGTTGGAAATCTTTCCTTTCCAGAGCACCAACAATAACATAAACCGGAAGCAGGAATAAGCTCAAGAAAGTGTTGTCCCTGATATATCCTGTATTTCAATGAAATGCTGTTCACAAATGCATTATGCAAATGGGTTTTTATGTTACAACTTTAACAAGCGGGAATATGTTAAAAATAAGGCGTTTCTATGCATTAACGGGAAAAGCAAAATAGGTTTTGTAAAATTGGCATAAAAATAAGAGAAGCTTATTGTTTGACCAACACAAATAAATATACACAGACAAGGTGTCTGTTTCTGCTGCTAGATGCAATATCCTTTAATTGTCTACTTCTTTAGACATTCTTCTGGAACTCCTGACGCTAGTTCCATGTCATTTGGATGCATTTCAATCCTTCAGACTGCTGGAACATAACTATAACAAAAGATCAAAGCAAGAATGTAACAGTACAAAATAGAATGACAAAGAACAATAAAACAATTCACTGAATAGGATATACATGTACTTTGGGGTAATTTTCTGGATATAATGATTACTATGAATCATTGTATCCCACCTGAAATTACTGAATTTAAACTGTACGTGTGTGACATGTGACGACTTAACTGAGTTTCTACCGAACTCAGTTCAAAAGCCTTGTTTTGGTTGATAAAAAAAGGCATTTTGAGCCCTTGACCAAATTGAACTAAAGGCATTACAAGCTTTTATAGGCTAATAATAATTCCTTAACCTCTAAGGAAAGTAATTCCAAAAGGAAAAAGAAACTAAGACCTTAATAAAAGACAACTAAGCTAATAAGGAAACATATTCTGAGCAACTAAGACACTTACCAAAATACCCTCAGACTCTTAAAATAATAAGAAAGCTAAATAAAATATTCCAGCAAGTTATTAACCTAATAAAAGCTAAATAATAAGACTCTGAGTAACATGGTCTGGCTTCTCATCATCTTGAATAGGCAGGAGTCTCAAACTTACACAAATTAAGAAGCTTGTCGTGCTTTTATATTTGCTTTTCCTTGAACCTTTTGTATCCCGCATCATTCCCCCCTGGTTGGAGAAAAGTCGACTTCGAGTTTTAAAGTGTCAGAGCATAAGAATCAACAATCTTCGAACTAGCTTTGAAGTCATCATGCGCAGAATTTTAAGTTGATATGACCAGTTCATCTTGACTTGAGAATCTGAACAATAAATCATGAAATCAACGTACTCAAATGTTTCTTTAACTGCAACTTGGTCTCGAAAATCTGCATATGGCGCAACTGTGTAACAAAATAAGTGACAAGTCTTGTGCCCTAACAGTCTTTTTTGATAATCCAACATATTCTTCAATGTTCCTAATAGGGGAATATTTATGGTTGCTCATCTCTTTATTTTTCACCTTCACTTTCTCATTCGTAACTGCTTTGTCCATTTGGTCAATCATGCTAGATACCCTTTTAAGATCTCCTGTTGCTTCAGATCGTACGTCCTTTAATATATTTTCAAACTGCTGAACCTGAATTTGTGACTTCAACAAACTTGAAAGTTGATTGATTGTCTTCTGAAGGCAAATCAAAATTAGGAAAAGGAGTGAAACTCTTCTCTCCAGTAGTTGTAAGATTCTGAACATCTTCAAGAACTTGTACATCAGATTTACCTTCTTTTGAATCAACTTTGCATGTTTCTAATTCATCATGATCTATTCTTGGTGCTTGAGACGATACCTGCATATTAGACATTTGAGATTCTGTTACTGAATTTTTATTATTCATAATAACTGTTGGGGTGCAAACCCAATCCCACATCGACAATTGAACAAAGTATTGTCAGGTTTATAAGAGCACACACCCACTTCATTAGTATGAGGCCTTTTGGGAAGTTCTCAAGAGCAAATCCGTGCGGGCTGAGCCCAAAGCGGACAATATCATACTAATGTGGAGTGGTGGGGATGGTCGCGGTCCCTACAAATGGTATCAGAGCCTGGTTCGGATGTTCCGGCCTGGGTGGACCGTGTGTGTGCGATTATAGTGGTGGTGGGATTCCCTCTTGTGTGACCTTGCGGATGGTCTTGGTTTGAGGGGAGGATTGTTGGGGTGCAAACCCAATCCCACATCGACAATTGAACAAAGTATTGTCAGGTTTATAAGAGCACACACCCACTTCATTAGTATGAAGCCTTTTGGGAAGTTCTCAAGAGCAAATCCGTGCGGGCTGAGCCCAAAGCGGACAATATCATACTAATGTGGAGTGGTGGGGATGGTCGCGGTCCCTACAATAACACTTGTGGGAGAAGGATTCGGAGGCAATCGAGGGAGTAATGTTGATTCTACTGGCTGCCCCTGCCCTGATTCTGAATAAGTAGCTTTCGTTTTTTCTTTAGACATAGCAACCTTCAGATCTTCCGTCATACTAATGTGGAGTGGTGGGGATGGTTTCAGATCTTCCGTCATACTAATAAGTAGCTTTCGTTTCTTTAGTATGAGGCCTTTTGGGAAGTTCTCAAGAGCAAATCCGTGCGGGCTGAGCCCAAAGTGGACAATATCATACTAATGTGGAGTGGTGGGGATGGTCGCGGACCCTACAATAACACTTGTGGGAGAAGGATTCGGAGGCAATCGAGGGAGTAATGTTGATTCTACTGGCTGCCCCTGCCCTGATTCTGAATAAGTAGCTTTCGTTTTTTCTTTAGACATAGCAACCTTCAGATCTTCCGTCATAGTATTTGCAGCTGCTTCTGTTATATGTAGTAATTCACATACTCCCTCCGTCCCATTAGTATTAGCACAAACACTGTTTGCGCGGGAATTAAGAAATATGATATTTTAATAAAATGTTGTGAGTGTAAAAGAATGAGTGGAGAGAGAATGAGTGGAGGGTGTAATAAATTATAATAGTGTTGTGAGTATTAAAATAATGTAGGAGAGAGAATGAGTGGGGTTGGGTGAATATTTTATTAATATAAAGTTTCCTTTTTGGGAGTGTGCGGATATTAGCGGGACGCCCAAAAAGGAAAGTGTGCTAATATTAGCGGGACGGAGGGAGTATAATAATTGGTCATCTCCCATATTGAGTTTGTAAAGTAACCTTTCATTCATGGTATAAAGTCTTGTTCTTCATTTCTTGTTTTCTTGTGTCTTCTTTATCCCACATGGGATTACTAATAAAACTTGTGGAGCTAAACTTGTTATATAATAGCTAAGTTTGAAGAGTTCCTATAAGCTTGCTTGAGCTTCCTCTATTATGAAAAAATATCAAGTATGGCTTAAAGGTGGAATACCTTCTCACCATTGCAAAGGTATTCTACGTGCTATGTGATCCTTGTCCAAAGGAGAATGAAAATGATAAAGCAACCGAGGCACAGAAAATCGAGGCTGCTGAAAAAGTGAAGAAATGGAAATCGGATGACTTCATTTGCCGATTCACCATTCTGCAAGCATTGAACAACACGTTGTTCAACGTGTTCCAAATACACAAAACCACCGCTGAAGTTTGGTTTGCAATCAAACGAAGGTATGTCAATGAAGATGCTGGTAATAAATCTTTTTTGGTTAATAAATTTGTTGAATACAAGATGGTAGACTCGAGGCCTGTCATTGATCAAGTTAATAAACTCAATGACATAGCCATCGAATGTGCCGATGCGGGTGAACCCATTTCTGAGACATTCCAAGTTTCAACCATCATTGGTAAACTTCCACCTTCTTGGAAAGATTACCAAAAGAAATTGAAGCATAAGAAGAAGGCCATCACCTTAGATGAACTTCTTCAGGGCATCCAAATTGAGACTGAAAGTCTCAAACGTGATGGCTCAATTTCTGAGAAGATTGATGGTGTAAACTATGTGGAAAATAAAATGTTGCCGAAACTTCCAAGGGAAACCAAGGAAAATTCAAACGGAAAAACAACTTTAAAAATGATGGAAAGGGTAAAGCTAAGAAAAAGCAGAAGAGTTCTTGCTATGTTTGTGAAAAAACAAATCATTTGGCTAAGAACTGCTATTACCGCAAAGGGCAACAGAAAGATGAACAAGCAAATGTAGTTGAGAGCAACTTCATTAGCATGCTTTCCGAAATCTGTCTAGTCAACAATGTCGACTCAGATTGGTGGATTGATTCAGGGGCTACATGTCATGTAACTCCAAATCGAAGCTTGTTCAAAACATATGAAGAAGTGAAAGAGCCAAAAGCAGTTTATATGGGAAATGCTTCTACAAGCGAGGTCTTGGGCATAGGGACCATTATTCTCCCCCTCACTTCGGGAAAGACTCTTACTTTGAAAAATGTGTACCATACTCCCTCTATGAGGAAGAATCTTGTATCCGTTCCTAAATTGGACGAAAATGGCTTTAAAGTAACCTTTCGCGCCCAACAAGTGAATATCACTAAAAATGGGACGTTTGTTGGAAAGGGCTACATTAAAGACCAAATGTATTTATTGAGCATTGATAATAAAATTATCAGTTCTTCTTACTTTGTTGATTTTAATTTTAATGTTGAAAAGCATGATTTTTGACATTCTAGATTAGGACATATTGGTATGAATGCAATGAGTCGTATGATTAAATATGAGTATATTCCTAAATCTTCGACTATTTATTCTATGAATAATTGTGAATGTTGCGCTCAATCTAAGTTGACTAAAACATCTTTTAAAATTGTAGTAAGATCAACTAGGTTACTTGAGTTAATTCATACCGATATTTGTGACAACAAAGATATTTTGACAAGAGGTGGAAAACGTTATTTTATTACGTTCATTGATGATTTTTCTAAGTTTGCATATGTGTATTTACTTAGAACAAAAGATGAAGCTTTTGACAAGTTTAAAATTTTCAAAGCCGAAGTTGAAAATCAAACCAATCTAAGGATAAAACGATTAAGATCAGATAGATGTGGTGAATATTTTCCAAACGAGATGATTTCATTTTGTCAACAAAATGAAATTGTTAGGGAATCTTCAGCACCTAATACTCCACCACAAAATGGAGTAGCCGAGAGGAAAAATCGATCCTTAATGGAGATGGTTAGTGCCATGATTATAAATTCAAAATTACCAATGAGCTATTGGGGAGAGGCACTATTAAGTTCTGTTTACATTTGTAACAGAATTGTGAATAAACATATGAAAACTCCATACGAATTATTTAATGGGCGTAAGCCTAATATTTCACATTTAAAAGTATGGGGTTGTGTTGCATATGTTTTAGATGCAACTTTGAAAAGAAATAAACTTGGGAGTAAAGCTGTGAAATCTATATTTATTGGTTATTCTTCAATAAGCAAAGCATATAGATTTATGAGAATTAATGACAATCGTGTATTTGAAGCTACGCGTGCTATTTTTTATGAACATTTGAACATAAAAAGTGTAGACAAGGTAGATATAAACCATGAATTGTCAAAAGAACTTGAAGTAGAAAATGCATCAAGTTCACATGATAATGGTGATGCCATTGCTAATGATGAAAATTTAGACAACAATGAAAATGATGAAATAGTTGAGTTAAGAAGAAGCAAAAGACAAAGAATTGAAAAGAACCTTGGTCCTGGCATGTTTACATATATGTTAGAAGAGGATCCTAAAACTATTCAAGAAGCTATGTCTATGTCTGATTCTGACTTGTGGAAAAGAGCCATGGATGATGAAATCAAATCTATACTTGATAATGAAACATGGACTCTAGTAAATCCTCCTCCTAATACTAAACCTATTGGCTGCAAGTGGGTTTTGAAAAAGAAACTCAAAACTGATGGTACTTGTTCCTCTTTGGGGGATGCTATACGCCTAATAACCATACACAATGAAGTGTCAACTTCTTGTTCCTCTAAGTCATCATCTACATATTCCCCAAAATCAAAGTCATGACCATCGTCGTCGTCCTCTAGTTGTTGTTTTTCAGATTGTATTTCAAGAAATTTCTTCTCCCTATAGATCGGGGTTGGTTGCCCTACTTCATAAACTCGATCAACGCTTCTAAGTTCCCTTCCTGCTTGCTGGACTACTTGATGAGGATAATCGGCTTGTTCACCTCTTTGATTTGCTGGAATTGCATCATTCGCAGCAGCTTCATTGTAATTGTCACCTTCTGCAGCACCTTCCTGATTTTTGTCTTCTATAACATCAAGGCGAATACTTAAATCATCAAGTCGATCCAGGATGTGAACAAGGTTTGCAACATGCAACTGGCTTTCTCGAGTAGTCATAATGCAACATAGGCTCTGATACCAAATAGATGCAGAACAAAAGCGATTTGTTCAATCAGATTATAAAACAGTAAAAGAAATAAAGAAAACAAGACATGGCTTCACACCGAGGCAACCGTAGGTGCACCTAGGTTTCTTGAGCATACCCAAGGATTTGAATCATATTCTGAGCAACTAAGACCAAAATACCCTCGACTCTTAAAATAATAAGAAAACTAAATAAAATATTCCAGCAAGTTATTAACCTAATAATAGCTAATAATAAGACTCTGAGTAACATGATCTGGCTTCTCATCATCTTCAATAGGCAGGAGTCTCAAACTTACACAAATAAAGAAGCTTGTCGTGCTTTACTTTTCCTTTGAACCTTTTGCCTCCCGCATCAAATATTCTTTCCAAGAATTAAACAGATTGATAAGGCAAGTTCCCTGAACTCCCTATTCTTAATTAATACTTCAATTAAGGATGCTAGGTACATAGCATTTCGCAATGTAGTTCTTCCTTGGATTGACACTTGACTTGTCGAATGTAAGCAATGTTTTGGCTCGTTGGTGTTCCCCCTTAATGTTTGCATGGTTTGGTTGGGTTGCTTATCAATGGTTTAAAAGGGTGAGAGGATAAATGGTGAAGGGTTAAATGTTAGGGCCAAGTGTGTACAATTAGTGTTTGTTGGTTGTACACACATAAGAGGGAGGAGTTGTAATGTGTTGGTTGTGCAAATGGTGTTGAAAAGCACAATGCTAAAAAGGGAGGAGTTGTAATGTATTGGTTGTGCACAAGCCACATGGTGTAGAAAAGCACAATGCTAGTGTGGCAATTGGTGTAAATTGCCCACTTGGGGAGGGAGGGAAATTGTGGAGCAAGCACACTTGAAATGGGAGGGGTACACATCAATTTATTAAGGTGGTGGTAAGTAGTTGTTTGGCTTGGTCAATGAAAATTGTTGCAGTCATTAAGAGCCTTGGTCTTAGTCTTCATAATTGTTAGTCCTGGTCTTCAAAATTCAATGCATGTTGGCTCATCGTTTCTTTCAAGTTGCTGTAACCATTCCATGTTTAATGGACAATTTTTTCTCTTCTCCAGGGTACACAGGCTTTTGATCAAATAGCTTGACACAAATGTGATGTTTGATAAGTTGCACTTGACCACCTTCTCCATTTATGCTCCGTTTGATTATTTGGCACATACATTCTCACCGGAATCTCCTATTCAAAGTCCGATTCCACATTCTTGTACATCATCGAATTACTGTTCCAATGAGTCTAATATTGAATATTTTGCTGCATCGATAGGTGGTGAAAATCACTGTTGAAAAACATGGGAAACTTGAAGTGGCCTTTGAGTAGCTTTTGCAACTTTCTCTCTTGACAATTTAGACCATTTAACTTTGTCTCGTTAAATGATCAATTTCAACAAAACACTTTGTTAGGACCTAACAGCATTAAAGACTGGGAAGTAAGCACCTGACTTGCTCTATTTTCCTTGGTCTATTCTTCTAGTAGTTAC
Organism: Adenophora triphylla var. japonica; assembly: GCA_022495995.1. Classification (NCBI taxonomy): domain Eukaryota; kingdom Viridiplantae; phylum Streptophyta; class Magnoliopsida; order Asterales; family Campanulaceae; genus Adenophora; species Adenophora triphylla. Next base: position 52,084 of record JAFEMH010007989.1, on the reverse strand, counting down.
AATGTCTTTACAAATTATACCTTCAGGTTTCTCAACTTACAATAAATAAGATGAACTGAAAACAAACCATCAAACACATTAGTTTGCAACACATTTGGAGACTACTAACAAATCCCCAAATCATTATACACCCTTCGTCCCAGAAAAGAGTCTCACTTTTATTTTAACTCAACTTGAATGAATTTCGACAAATAGCATCCCAAGGAAAACACAATATGAGAAGTAGAGATACGATTGTGAAAGCAAGAAACTCACATCAAACACAAGAAAGGGTCTCGATCCATTGATATGCAACCGGACACCATTGATAGTTCTGATAAATCTGGTAAAACCTGGAGTAAAGGTCATTGTTATTGAATAACGGGTTCAGATGACAAACCTTATCTGTTGTTTTCTTTTTCAGATTATAAGCTGAAATCTTCCCAGATCCATCTAATTGGACCAACATCGACCCTTCATCTTGTTCTTCACATACGTAACATAACAACAGGGTGTCGCCTCGGAATCCAAGTTGGTGCTTCACAAACCACCCAGAGTAGTCTTCCTCCATCTCATACACGAAAGTATCTGCGAGACCATGACTGCGCAATACCAAATGCAATCGACCTCGGGACTCTCCAAAATAATGAATCGGCTGGCAAAGTGGAGAGAACGGAGGCAACTGAAACTCGTTTAAGCAACCTTCCTCAGCATCAAAATAGAAAGATGTCGGTCCACCTTCAACAAGCCAATGGATTTTACCATTATAGAAGATACCACTACTTTCTAGCACCCTAATAGTATTTAATACAAATGGGACACTCAATTTCCCAAATATGTTCGTCTCTGAGGAGTACATGGAAATACAATAACGTCCTTCTAAACCCCTCCATAAGAATACAACCTTGTAGTGAGGGGAGACACAAGGATCAAAAGCTAGATTTACGTCAACACGTGCAATCCTAGTTAAGTAATCTGGAAGAGTAAGCCTGAAAGATTTCTTGGTTGTGGGATTACAAACATAATATTCTCGAAGATCAGGGGAATTTGATGATTGAAACAGCAACAATCCATTACAAGAACTAAGCAAGGAAAGATTTCCATTTCCAGGGGCATTTATGTAATCAAAAGAGGCAATCATAGATGTGGTATTATTTTTATTGCTGGGATTACCTGTGAGGGAACAGAATTCAAAGTTGGAACTGTTTTCAATACTGCGTTTGAAGATTAAACCAGAGGGGCTAGGATTTGTGCCGTGCAGGGAAGCGTGTTGGTGACAGAATTGAGGATTAGAGGCTATGGATTGCCATTGCTTGCAGACGCATTTGCATTTCAGAACGGACTTTACAGGCAATTGCAAGAAAATGTAGGTCATGAGGTCTTCATTGTAGCCAATCTGTGACGTAGAAGTGGATATATCTTTCGAGAGGGACATTGCTTTCTCTTTCTCGCAGAGAAAAGATTTCAGTATGATTTGTAAACAAATATGATAGCTATTATGGTTTTTGCTAGAAGTCTTTCAAGTACATCTATAAAGATTTCTTGTGATAGACCTCTCCCTGATATCTAACAGGAGAATCTCTCTCACTCACTTTCTCTGCATTTGAGAGTACAAGATTGCTGGCTTTAAGAGGAGGCTTCATCAGTAAAGACTTAATATTGAGGTGGGTCACTGTCATGTAAATATTATTCATATGAAACAAGCATGGGTACGTCGATAACAAAGTAAAGAAGCAAGAAGATGGAATAAAGACTTACTACCCTCGTCCCAAAATGAATGTCAAAATTTACTCTTGACCAAGCGCAAATCTAGACATTCATTTTGGGACGGAGTGAGTAATATTTACGGTGGGTCACTGCAAAGTACTCCCTCTTTCTCAAATTGAATGACCTATTTCATTTTTCATTATATTTTTGCAGAACGAAAAGTTTGAAAGTGAATAGCAAGAATGTTTATGATTTTTTTCTATTAAAAATCAACCTTTTCAAAATGGCCCTTAAAATTCAAATTGGTCATTCCTTTTGGGACAGAGGGAGTAAATATTATTCATATGAAACAAATATGGGCACGTTGATAACAAACTAAACAAGCAAGAAGATGGAATAAAGACAGTGGATCACTGTCATGTAAATATTATTCATATGAAACAAATAAAAGTACGTCGATAACAAAGTAAAGAAGCAAGAAGATGGAATAAAAACAAGGGAATCACTTTCATGTAAATATTAATCATATGAAACAAATATGGTTATGTCTGATAAAACATTATAGATTTGGTACCTTTTTGGTCGGCAATGTAGCGAGCTCAGCAGTTGTCAGTGAGAGGAAAAATGTCTCATTACTAGTAGAGTCCCATTTTCATATTCTCCGGAGGCCGGCAGAACAAAGTTTGGTAAATATGTTTGAACATACAAGTGAGTCGGCACTTCAATCTGTTACAAAAATTCCTTAAATAGATAAGTTTATAGAGTACGAGTTAATTGAAAAAAGATAAGAAAATCAGCGGTGGTGATTTTCATTTACCTCATATCTTCCTTAAATATCAGATCTAAGGGTATGACCATGAGATGATCTTGAGACATGCTACCTTTAGAATACAACAAGTCAAGCACCCAAATCTTTTAGGTGCAACAAGTCAAACGCGGTAACACAGATTTATTTGGAACCGGATTCTTTGATGACCTTAAAAACAAAAATTGAAGCAATTACAGCTACCTATTTACTACGTATTTCTTTTGTGGTTCACGGAAAAAACCATGTGATGCAATATCCTTTAGCTGTCTACTTCCTTTGATCCTGACGATGGTTCCCCATCAACATTTGAATGCATTTCTATCCTTCAGGCTACAAGAACATAACTAAAATATAGGATCAAAGCAAGAGTGTAACAGTACAAAATTGAACAACGAAGAATACTATAACAATTTACTGAATTGGAAATACTTGTCTTTTATGGGGCAAATTTTCTGGATATGCTGATTACTAGAAACTGAACTGAAAATAGAGTGCAATTTTGGGTTCCCAATTGATCAACTTAATTGGACTGATGCAAGAAATGACGGAGGTAAATTCAATAATCAACATAGAAATGAATGAAATTCTCAAACCCTAGTGCCCAAAATTGAAATTCCTCCATTTAACCAAAATCCATGATTCATGAATTTTAGGAGCCTAAATTCAAAAGAATCACAAAAACAGAGAGATAATAATCAAAAACTGACTTGAACGTTGGAGAATATTGACTAGCAAGGATTATAGCTGATTAGACAACAACGTTCGCAAGTGGCTTAGAAAACAGAACTTTCTTAATTAGAGAAACATTTTTATATAAAAAATATACTTTCTTAATCAGTAGATCAATACATTTACATGGCTGCAAAGAGAAACCAGATACTAGGTGACAATAGACTTGAACTCAATGTTCCTGAGTAATACTAGGCTCTCCCTGAAACCAATCAGGTGAAATCTAAACCCACGAAGCCCAGTGTTCTTATGTTGTCCGTCCACAGGATCACACAAAAAATATTCCATTTTGTTATTCTGATAGATAATTTCCCCACCAGTTGTCAAACCAGGCAGCCTATGAATTCCTTCCTTAGCCACAAACTTGAACTGATTAACCCAAGACTCAGCAACACCATACTCCTTCATCACCCACATGTAACAACAGTGAATTATTCCAGAATTGTTGGGGATATTACCATTAATAAGAAAAGAAAGTGATCCATGGAATCCTGCAAGAACCTCAGAGTGTATGCCTAGAGTTTTTGGTAAACCTATGTCTATCGATAAAGCCACTGCTGAATTGTCTCGGCCGAGTGTAGCTAAAATTCTGGTGCAAGTGGATCTCCTCAAAAGATTACCTGATAAGATAGATGTGGATTGTGGCGATTGTATGCCTAGCTTTTTTCAAACTGTTGAATATGATAACATGCCATTATATTGCAGTCATTGCTTTATTTTGGGTCATGATATTTCTGTTTGTCGAAAGGCCAATCCCTCTCTTAATGATTCAAAACCTAATTCAAAAACTAAGGATTCAAAATCAGCCTTGCAAGTGGAGAAGGGTGAAAAGGTTTATGTTCCAAAGCAGGTTGTATCTAATCCTCCAAAGGTCGTATCTAGTAGTGGTGCTCAAGAAACTGAGATTGTTGATCTCGATGGGGGGATTGTTCAATCTAAGCCGTCAGCCGAAAATGCTTGTGAAGATATTGATACCCATAATGAGACGGTTGACTCCCAAGGTGAAGAATTGGTAGGCTTGGATGACACAGCTATTGTTGAGATAAATACAGGCAATGAAACTCTGGTTGCTACTGTTGAGCTTGGAGCGCAGTTGGGGGCTTTGGCCATTCAGAATGGGGCTAATGCCTCACCATCCATCCCTTTGACAGCTCCCGTGTTGGATAGCGAAGCGCTAAATCTCGTTCAAGAAAAGGTTAGACAATTTCAAGCTTCATCAGCTCCTAACTTACGTCCTTCTTCTGCTCGTATGCCAAATCCTAAATACTTTAATCCCGAATTTATAAACCCAAAAAACCTAAAAGAAGCTCTTACTATTCGGGAAAAATGCGATTCTGAACCGGAAGGCGGTCTTTCTGCTACTTCTCCTTCGGCATATCAAGAAGCTCGCACTTATGGGGGTATAGTTGGAGGAGTTCATGTTGATCCGTGGGCTCCAATGGCTGACTGTGATAATTTTGAAGATTATTACGATGAAGAAGATGGCTTTCAAAAGGTTAAAGGGAAACGAGGAAAATCTGGATCGAAAGCTAAATCAAAAAACCTCAAGCCTAAAAGGCCTTGGATTCCTAAAAGGCAATTTGATTGACCTTTTATTTATTTTTATTTTTATGTTTTTTTCTTCTTATTTATTTATTTTTTCTTTTTTTGTGATGGTTTTGGCTTAGTCCTCCATCACCTCTTTGTACCTTTTATTTTTCAATAATATTTAGGGGGCATTGCCCTTTTCGCTAAAAAAAAAAAAAAAAAAGGTTTGTGTACAAGCCAATGAATAGATCCATTCACAAATGCCATGGATGATTTCTGAGCTCTGCACGAAACATTAGAAGAGCTTATCCTCCTCCAAGAATTTGTGCCAAGAGTGTAGAGCTCAGCTTCATATGGTATATGGCCAAAACACTTTCCTTTATTGTCCCAAGAGTACGAAAGTCTGACAACCTTATGATCACCACTGACATCGTCAAATCCGAGTACGAGCACAACCGATGTCTGTGTGTCAAAAAACTTGGGTGTGACATGCGGAGATCTTGGAAGGGACTTGAGTTTTCTAATGGACGGATTCCATAAATATACAATCCGACCAAAGTAGTTACTATCATCATCTGTCAAGCAAAGCATTCCGTCACATGATCCAGCTACTGAAATTTTGAAGGACTAGCAATGAAAGGGAAATAATAAGTTGAACTGTTCAGTCAATGTACGGTCACATATGACACGATACATTTGTTGGTCATTGAGGCTCAATGGCATGTGCAAGAGGTATCCCTTGCCTCGATTTAGGTGGGAGGCAATGAAAGAAGGATGAGAAATCAGAGAGTGCCATGACTTGTAGAAAGAACTGAGATTTATTGATGTAGGAGATGATAGTCCAAGGAACAACACGCAACAGATGCTGAACAACCATGCTGCGAACCAGGCGGCCGCACCAAGCTTGCCCAGGCGTGCGCCTCACTTGGTGTAAATCAATCCCCAACTTAATGGACACGAGGCGGGCGCCCCACCTTCTTCCATGCGGCCGCCTCAATGACGGGTGTTGCTGTTTCCTTTTTCTGATTTCGTTGTTTCCTTATTTCATTGATGGTATTTTTGGACTGATATTTTACTGAAGTTTTGGTTTATTTTAATTAGAGTTATTTTTGGTAGGATTCTAGAATGATCTTAGAGTAGTATTTAAACATCTTTTAGGCCATTGTAAAAGACAGTTTTTGATTAATAAATTTTTAAGAGTTTTTCTCTTAATTCCTGGTGGATTCCAGATTACTGCTGGTGGATTCCAGTATTGTGTTTGAGGATTCTTCGCTTGAAGAGTTCTTGTGATTAGTGCGCTAATCACGAAATTTATCCGGCTTCCGTGCTGCGTCAGTTGGTATCAGAGCAGGCCATATCCTGTCTTTTACATCATACTGAAGTATTATGGGAGATCAGGCAACAAAGGTGAGAGACAGGGTTGATCCAAGGCGGCGTCCTCAAGGGACAGAAAATTGGGGTGATGGGGTATATTCCAGTTTCAGATCTGATGACGAGGTTATTCACGAAATAGATCGTCGATTGGATCGTGCTCGACAACAGGAACAATATTTTCTAGGGTTAGAGGACGAAGAACTCTACGAAGCGGACAAGCATGATCGACGTGTGCAGAAATATAAATCAATCAGAGATCTGAATCGAGCATCAAGGGAGCGAGTGCTTAGGCAGTGACATAGGATGGAAGCCAAATTTTATACTGACAAAGCCGATCACTACACTACCAAGATTCAGAAACTGAAAGCGCGTAGATCTGCAATAACCACCGCTATTGCTACGTTGAACGAAGGTTTCAAGGGAGAGGAAGTCGCTCAGCAAGTCAAGGAAAAAGTTGACGATTTGCCGATTTCTGCAAACCCTTTGGCTGAACCTGAGGCAACGATTGAGGACAAGGATATTGAGTCTCCTGTTGTTGATGAACAAAATGTTACAATTGAAGAGAAGGTTGAGGGCACGTTTCCTGACGGTACAAAGTTAATCACTGTTCATGATGCAATCGCTAGTGAAAATGGAAATCTTGATCTAGCTTTACACGGTTCTTTTCTTCCAGTTCCTTCACTAGAAAAGTTTCCAGCGATAGAGACTGCTATAATACCTAGTGAACTAAAACTCCTGGGTGGATATATAATGCTTAATTCCGGCAGGCAAGCGGTGCGTCTTAAAGTCACTAACAGCGGAGACAGGCCAGTTCAGGTTGGTAGCCAGTATCATTTCATTGAAGTGAAACCCTCTCTGATTTTTGATCAAAGGAAAGCATATGGCATGCGATTAAATATACCGGCTGGGACAGCTACTAGGTTTGAGCCAGGGGATACAACATCAGTAAAAATATTAAATTTTTACTTTTTGAAGGCAAGAAAAACATTGATTTATTCAAAGTATTTATTCTTCTGGGGCGGATCTTGCCAAATATCGGATATGAACTCGGGGTCGAGTTCTTTTGAAGAATGGGTGACTGATGTAGGAGATGATAGTCCAAGGAACAACACGCAACAGATGCTGAACAACCATGCTACGAACCTATTGTGAATTCACGCAGCGGAATGGCCCAAGCTTGGAGTAATAATAAGAGCAACACACACGAAAAGTAAATCACACACAAAGGAACACACAAGAATTGTTAACCCGGTTCGTTGCAACAACAACTACGTTCGGGGGCGCTACCACGCCAAAATATTCTCTCCAATATTTTCAGATGCTACAATTTGTTTCTAGGCTGTCACATGTATTTATAGGGAACAATAAATCAAATCCTAGTAATAAAAGAATTCCTACTCAAGAAAGTAATCTTCTTTCTTCACAAGTCCTTCCAAATATTACTACCAAAAGGAATCACCAATGCTTGAGGAGATCTCATCAGAATAGGAAACAAATCAGTCCAGATTCGTGGCCAGCGCGGCCGCCCTCTCCTTCCAGCGCGGTCGCGCAACTGTCCAGAGAGTTCAACGCCTTTGTCCATGCCTCCAGCGCGCCCGCCCTGGGCCTAGCGCGGCCGCTCTCCTGTCCAGAAACTCCGACGACTTGAACACCCTTTATCTCACCAACTCCTCCGACCGCGGCTCAAATTCCTTTAACCATGGTTTTGACTCCACATCCCAACAATCTCCCACCTGGAGACAAACCATCCATGATACCTTCTCTTGAAACAAATTTCAGTGGCCAGCTATTGCGTTGGTAGCGCCCGGCCTCTTGTCTAGTTATCCAAGTGAATTGAAGCTGAGCTACGCTTCAACATAACTGTCGGTTCTACCATGCTCCGAGTCTTCATTCCGAATGATCCTCCCTGCACATCCCCGCTCACTTGCTTGCTAACTATCGATCCTGAACAGCGCGAATCCACGTGCCCCACACAATCACAAGCTTGGAACCTTTGTGTGTTCTTTGCAACCCATCGCATCACCGTTCTAGATCCCGCTCCCATGTTGGCCAAATTGGCTCCGCGTCGGCCGACTTCATCACCCAATTTTCTACCAACATACCGTTTAGTGAAATTTCTCCCACCATGGCGATCTCGGCCACCACCATTCATCATTGGGATGCGCCTTCGTTTCCCCCAATGACTCATGTTGCATGTAGTATACAACATATTTTCCACGCCGCCACGAGCCACCAAGCTAGCTCCGCGGTTTACCTTCCATGTCCCACAATCGAAGGTCACCACACAACCCTCCTTATCAAGTTGCCTTATGGAAATCAAGTTCCTCTTCAAATCCGGAATATGTCGCACATCACGTAGCCGCAAAACAGTCCCATCCGTTGCTTTGACCCGAACAACCCCCTTTCCAATGACCTTGGCGGGATTATTGTTTCCCAAGCGAACAACCCCAAAATCACCGGAGCGTCTTGCTCCATTCTTTACGCCTTTGGTGCATGAATGAAACGTCGAGCCCGAATCCAAAACTCACGAATCTGTTGAGCTGCTCCCACCCAAGATTAATGCATCCGCTATCTCCTCGGCAACATTCAATTCCTCGCTCTGCTGACCGCCGGACAACTTCTCCTAAAGTGCCCCTTCTCCCCACAATCATAGCAAATAATCACCTTCTTGCCACCCTTACTCTTTTCACCGACATTTAGTGCTAGCTCCGATGTCCCACCCTTGCTCTTCCTACGAATTTCTTCGCCAAGAATCACATCAACGACATCCGAAAACTTCAACTTCACTTTTCCTGTTGAAACGTTAACGGCTATCGCAGATCGTATCCCAACTTTCCGGCAAAGAAGAAAGTAAAATCAACGCTAGTACCTCGTCATCAAGAGTAACTGACCACGGAAGACGGTTGGGTCGCTGTAGATTTGAATTCACTTATATGCTTTGTTGCCGACATGCCCTCCACCATCCTTATGTTCAACAGCTTCCTCATTAGATGAGCTTTATTCGCCGCCGATGGTGCCTCGTACATGCTCGCCAACATCTCTAACATCTCCATGGTAGTCTTCGCCTCCAAAACATTCTTCGCCACATCCTTGGTCAACATTTGCCTAACAAGCCCTAACGCTTTCCGATCCAAGATTTCGAATTTTGCTTCCTCTATGTCCTCCGGCTTTTCTTTTAATGGTAGATACAAATCCTTGTTCCATAGAACATCCTCGATTTGTGTCTTCCAAAAATTGAAATCCGTCCCATCAAACTTTTCGATCAACACCTTATTGCCATCCTCCAAAGCTCCCAAGAAATCCATAGCAAAAGACCAGCCAACCAATGATTCGACAAAACCAAAGGCTCTGATACCAGTTGTTGTGAATTCACGCAGCGGAATGGCCCAAGCTTGGAGTAATAATAAGAGCAACACACACGAAAAGTAAATCACACACAAAGAAACACACAAGAATTGTGAACCCGGTTCGTTGCAACAACAACTACGTCCGGGGGCGCTACCAAGCCAAAATATTCTCTCCAATATTTTCAGATGTTACAATTTGTTTCTAGGCTATCACATGTATTTATAGGGAACAATAAATCAAATCCTAGTAATAAAAGAATTCCTACTCAAGAAAGTAATCTTCTTTCTTCACAAGTCCTTCCAAATATTACTACCAAAAAGAATCACCAATGCTCGAGGAGATCTCATCAGAATAGGAAACAAATCAGTCCAGATTCGTGGCCAGCACGGCCGCCCTCTCCTTCCAGCGCGGTCGCGCAACTGTCCAGAGAGTTCAATGCCTTTATCCATGCCTCCAGCGCGCCCGCCCTGGGCCTAGCGCGGCCGCTCTCCTGTCCAGAAACTCCGACGACTTGAACACCCTTGATCTCACCAACTCCTCCGACCGCGGCTCAAATTCCTTTAACCATGGTTTTGACTCCACATCCCAACAGAACCAGGCGGCCGCACCAAGCTTGCCCAGGCGTGCGCCTCACTTGGCAGAAATCAAGCCCCAACTTACTGGACACGAGGCGGGCGCCCCACCTTCTTCCATGCGGCCGCCTCAATGACGGGTGTTGCTGTTTCCTTTTTCTGATTTCGTTGTTTCCTTATTTCATTGATGGTATTTTTGGACTGATATTTTACTGAAGTTTTGGTTTATTTTAATTAGAGTTATTTTTGGTAGGATTCTAGAATGATCTTAGAGTAGTATTTAAACATCTTTTAGGCCATTGTAAAAGACAGTTTTTGATTAATAAATTTTTAAGAGTTTTTCTCTTAATTCCTGGTGGATTCCAGATTACTGCTGGTGGATTCCAGTATTGTGTTTGACGATTCTTCGCTTGAAGAGTTCTTGTGATTAGTGCGCTAATCACGAAATTTATCCGGCTTCCGTGCTGCGTCATTTATTAAGGCTCTCACTGGTAGTCTTCCAAGAATATCCATCAAGATTTCTCTTGGTAGATATTTGAATGACATTTTATAGGAGAAACTCTCCCTCTCCATTAGAGAGGAAATTGAAGGTTATAATTCTAGCTCAGGACCAAAATGAATGTAAACATTATTCATATAACCAAGTAAAGAAGCAAAAAGATAAGAGTAGGATACTGTAGATTTATGTTTTGTCGGCTATACAGTGAAATGAAAATGACTCATTGATAGTATAGTAGAGTACCATTTTAACATTCTTTTTTGGACGGCAGAACAAAATGGTGTGATATTGATATTTTATGCTGTTGGGTGTGACTCTCAATTGTTGACAAATTGGATTTGGGCAAGGATGCAAGATTCTTGGCGGTCTTCTTCTTTGCATTCGAGGCCGAGGCGGGCGCCCACCTGGGTCGAGGCGGGCGCCTCGGTGGCCGAAGCGGTTGGTCTTGGTTGCTGGTTTGAGGCGGCCGCTTGGCTTGTATGGGGCGGGCGCTTCGTGGGCAGAGGGTTGATCGTTGCTTCGTAGGTTCCCAGGCGGCCGCATGGTCCTCTTTGAGGCGGACGCCTCGCGGCGTTGTGAAGGGTTCCCGTAGAGTGGGCACGGCCGATTTCGTGGCTTTTGTTTGCCTTTGCCCTAGTAATATAAATTATTCTTTTTGTCTTGTTCCTCCGCCAAGCCTTGAGAGAGAGATTAAGAGAGAAACAAGCTTGTTTATTTTACTATTGTGAGAGATTGTGAGATTGTGTGAATGGTTTTCACCTTGATTCTCCTTGTACTCTTCTTGATTATAGTGGATTGATTCTCCGTCGCCCGTGGACGTAGCCAAGTTGGTGAACCACGTAAATCTCTTGTGTTCATTGTTTTTTCAATTTTGTTTCGTATTATTTTTGTTCTTGCTATTATTATTATTTTGTGCTTGCATCCTTATCAACCTAGCAATTGTGGTTGGGACCAAAATCCTAACAATTGGTATCAAAGCTCCGGTTTGTGGATCTTGTATTGCTTATTGGTAACGATGTCTGGGAAGTACGAAATTGAGAAGTTTAATCGCAAGATTAACTTTGGGCTATGGCAAGTAAAGATGCGAGCAATCTTGGTGGGTAAAAATTGCGTCAAGGCTTTGCTTGGGAAGGCAAAGAAACCGGCAAACTTGACGAATGCACAGTTTGATGACATGGACGAGAAGGCTTTATCTCTCTTACAATTGAGCCTCAAAGATGAGGTATTGAGAGAGGTTGTGGAAGAGAAGACTGCGGCAGGGCTTTGGCTTAGGCTTGAGCAATTGTACATGACTAAGAGTGTTAGTAACAGGTTGCTACTATTGAAGAAACTCGAGGAGTGTAAACTCAAATCAGGTGAGTCCTTGGAGAAACATCTTGATGAGTTCGATGGCTTGGTCATGAACTTGAAGAATGTCGATGTCGTGATTGATGATGAGCAATTGGCGGTAAAATTGCTTTGTTCTCTACCTTCGGAATACATGCACTTTCGCGAGACAGTTTTGTATGGCAAGGAAGAGATTGCTTTGGAAGAGATCAAGACCGCTTTATTAAGCCGTGAGGTTATTGAGACGCACTTGACTTCCCCAAGTGCTGAATCTCAAGGTGAGGGTTTAATTGCTAAAAGCGGTAAGAGGAACGGGAAGGGGTCAAGTTCAAGGTTTAAAGATGTGGTATGTCATGGTTGCAAGGAGAAGGGACACATTCGGAGAAATTGTCCTAACCGAGGAGGTAAAAGGAATGATGATACAACCGCTAAGGCCAAGGGTGAAGTTGGGGTTGTGCTTGAAAACACCGGATGACGGTGAGCGTGATGCACTTATCGCTTGTGATCCGGGTACCGAAGTTCGTGATAGTTGGATTTTGGATTCGGGTTGTTCTTATCATATTAGTCCCAATCGGGCATGGTTTTGTTCATATAAGGTCTTTGGTGGAGTAGTTTTGTTGGGAATAATCTGCATGCAAGGTTGTTGGTATTGGGGCTATTAAGGTTAAGATGTTTGATGGAGTAGTGCGAAAATTGCGTAATGTCGGTATGTTCTGAACCGAAGAAGAACCTGATTTCTCTAGGCACCTTGGATAGTCTTGGGTATAGTTTATCCATTGCGAATGGCGAATTATCGGCTATTAAAGGTGACTTGGTGGCATTGAAGGGAAAGAAGGTGGGGACATTGTATAAGCTTCTTGGGTCTACGGTTGTTGGTGATGTATCTATTGCAACGGGGTCAACGATTGAGGCGGAGGTTACTCAACCATGGGACATGACATTGGGTCACATTGTCTTGAAGGGATTGACAGAACTATCTGGAGCGAGTGGGTTTCGGTTATGGAATCCTATTGCATCTAAGTTCCTGATTGGTAGAGATGTTGCTCTACGTCTCCATGAGAAGAATTGTTCTGCAGAACGGGTATACAAACAGGTGGAGTTAGTTGGAGATAACTCAAAAGGGGTGGAACGTGACTTGGACGCTGTTGATTTGTCTGATATAGTGGCTCCGACTGAAGCTCCAGTTCAGAAGGAGGAGACCAACAAGCAGGTGGAGACTACCAGTGATCTTGGTAGGGGAAGAAGGAATGATAGTACTTCTGTTCGATATGGCTTTGAGAAGATGGTTGCTTATGTCTTGTCCCATTGCGAAATCTGTTTATGTGCATGAAGCAGTCTTCTACAAGGAAGTTATGTCGTGTTTTGTGTCTGCAAGGTTGTTGGTTGCTATGGAAGATCGGACATGGGAATTTGATAGACCTCCACCAAAGAAGGAATTAGTCAGCCGCAAGTGGGTCTACAAAATTCAAAGGAGACTACAATGGAGTAATTTCACCGATAGTATTACACACATGTATTTACGACTTGTTGAGCATTGTGGCGATGCGAGATCTATTGCTTGAGGTGGAGATCTACATGCGCCGGCCTGAAGGGTTTGTTGTCGAGTGTAAGGATCATGTTTGCCTGTTAGAGAGGTCCGTGTTTGATTTGGAGCAGTCAACTCGACAATGGTATAAAAGGTTCGACACTTTTATTGTTACCCATGGTTTTGCTAGGAGTAAATTGGATGATTGTGTTTACTTGATGGTTTGTAGTGACGGCACATTGATTTATCTTGTTCATGTCGATGGTATTCTTGTGGCTGCGATAGATAACAATGGTGCCTACCGGGTGAAAGGGTTATATTCTTTAGATAGTCCCAAGTCTAAAGATGATGTGTCACGGGTTTCGTATTCAAATGCTTGTGTGTGCATTGTGTATGGCAAGAACAGTGATGGTTGTATTGGGTATGTTATGACTACAACGGAGGCGGTCATGTTGACTAAGCAGGGTTCGAAGGTTTCGATTGCTAAGTTCAAGAAGTTCTTGGACTTAGTGGGTGTTACTAGTCATTGATGCCCTTCGGGGCGTGGCGGCGGAGAAAGAGATGTTCTCTTGGTTATAGCTTGTTTCGGGATTGATCGTCAAGGTGGAGAATTGTTGGGTGTGACTCTCATTTGTTGACAAATTGGATTTGGGCAAGGATGCAAGATTCTTTGGCGGTGCTCTGGCGTTACGAGTGAGGCGGGCGCCCACCCGGGTCGAGGCGGGCGCCTCGGTGGCCGAAGCGGTTGGTCTTGGTTGCTGGTTTGAGGCGGCCGCTTGGCTTGTATGGGGCGGGCGCTTCGTGGGCAGAGGGTTGATCGTTGCTTCGTAGGTTCCCAGGCGGCCGCATGGTCCTCTTTGAGGCGGACGCCTCGCGGCGTTGTGAAGGGTTCCCATGGGCTGGGCCTGGCCGATTTCGTGGCTTCTGTTTGCCTTTGCCCTAGTAATATAAATTATTCTTTTTGTCTTGTTCCTCCGCCAAGCCTTGAGAGAGAGATTAAGAGAGAAACAAGCTTGTTTATTTTACTATTGTGAGAGATTGTGAGATTGTGTGAAAGGTTTTCACCTTGATTCTCCTTGTACTCTTCTTGATTATAGTGGATTGATTCTCCGTCGCCCGTGGACGTAGCCAAGTTGGTGAACCACGTAAATCTCTTGTGTTCATTGTTTTTTCAATTTTGTTTCGTATTATTTTTGTTCTTTCTATTATTATTATTTTGTGCTTGCATCCTTATCAACCTAGCAATTGTGGTTGGGACCAAAATCCTAACATATGCTACACCACAGAATCATTATATTACACTCCAAAAACAAAGGGACTATAATACCCACCTATGGATATTACAAGACTTGAAGTCAAGAAATCTCAGCAGGGTCAACTCATCTATAATAAAAAAGAGAAAAGACTTTGAAGCATCAGAGAAACAGACCGGATATGGCATGCTCCTGACATTGTTCTAGTTTTTGTAGCTTGTACACTCATTCAAGCCCATCTCTCGTGACTTCAACATCAAGCGCCTCCTTGAAGATGCCGCCACATGGGAAATTTAAATTCTTTGAACTCTCAAAGAAATGCCACATGATATTAAAAATACTCGGAAGCAGTTTGTTTCCGTAGCAGAAAAAACAACTTGATCCAAAGGTATGCAGTGGAACCAGTCCACCATACGATGAAACATCAGAGTTTGACAGCATCATGAAGATGTATACAATTTCGAGAGCAGTGGAAAGTTTGCTTTTGTTTTTCGATCAAATTGTCATCCCTCTCATGCTAACATATTTTAAGAAAAGTGCAAAGCTTTGACCAAGTTTTAGACAACTGATACTGCAAAATATTACCCGTAGCAATCATATTAACAACAGTCACAAAACTAAGGACAGAACCAAGCAAAGAAGACCAACTTTTTGGACTTTGAAATCACAATCCAAGGATAATCCTTCACCACAGGCACCAAATACTCGTAAGACATCAATAGATTCAATAGCTAAAAGCACCATGTTTGGAGTAAGTCCAACATCCATTTTAAGCTCTAACAAAGATGTGTACCAGCAACTCCACAAATACTATACGTCTTACAGCATCTCTTATTTTTCTATGCAGTAGTTTCCTTTCAAAATGTATATTTTTTTTTCATTCCAGCTTATTTTAACAGGTTTCCATGAACATATACTAACGCTCCAGTCTGGTCCTTAAACTACTTTAGGCATGTTGAAAGATCTTTTCCAGATGGTGTAAATATGTCTGAATCAAATTCTTAGTCTCGACCATAGAGTGCCTAAAGGACTAAAATTTGAAATGCATTCCTTTCTAATGTACAAATAATCCTAATGATCACATCATATCATTGCACGTAAAGTCAAATTTAGTAACTTCACTAGAAAATGGACACTCGCATTAGGACACTTGCTTCTGAAAATGGACAAGCATTTTGGGACAGGGAGTATGACTTACATCTCAAACATTAACTTAGCAAAGGGCTATCCTGGCCTCTAGAAGCCTTCATTTCAAACATTAATTTCCATAAATAACATGAAAAAGAAATATTTTAGTATATACTCCCTCCGTCCCGGCCGAAGCGTCACTTTTTACCCAAAATGGCGTCCCGTTTATAGCGTCACCCTTTCCTAAAAAGGAAACTTTTATTAATATTTTATTATCCCATCCACTATTCCCTCCACTAATTCTCCCTCCTCTACACTCACAACACTTTTAAAATTCACTATTTCCTCCACTAATTCTCTCTCCTATTTTTAAATTACACTCACAACATTTTTACTTCCCACACTTTTTCTTAATTTGCACGCCACCCCTAAAAGGGTGACGCTTCTACCGGGACGGAGGGAGTATAAATATATAATATTTGTGCACTGATTTAGTATTTAAGTTTCCTAACGGAGATGATTAGGTTCGTGTTTTAAGATATTAATGACTCGTGTTCAAAACTTTAAATTGCAATTTTTAAAGACAAAAACTTGGGTGAGAATATGAAAACCCGTCTCATCCATGAGACGGGTCGGATCCTGACCCATCACCCGCCCAACAAAGCCAACCCACGCCTCCGCCCAAGCTTTTTGCATATGGGCGGTCGCCCAAGCTGGAATGGGCGGTCGCCCAAGCTGGAATCAGCCCACATTTGCCTTGGCCCAATCCTTCAGCCAACATAAAGTAATAGTTTGTATACATTAAAGTAATAGGTTGTATACATTAAAGTAATAGTTTGTATACATTAAAGTAATACATATATACAGAAAAGTAATAATGTTTTTTCCTATGTTTTCTTCGTTTGGCAAAAGTAATACTTATTATAACTAAAATGTAACAAACGTGTTATTTATATATAATAGTATTTGTACATAATTGTAACACATATGTATAGGTATATATATTTTCATGTAAAAGTATTACATTATCTATAGAAATATGTTACAATTTCATCTATCAAAGTGTTACATTTACTTGTATAAACTATTACATTCATATACATGAGTTAGGGAAAAACTATTACTTAAAGTAATACATAGAAAACTTAGGGAAAAACACTATTACTTTTCTGTATATATGTATTACTTTAATGTATACAAACTATTACTTAAATGTATACAAACTATTACATTAAGAGATGGTAACTATTACTTTTTCTCAGAAAAAAATAATATATAAAAAATAATTAAAAAAAAAAAATTGGCCTATAAAAGGCTGCCACGTGGCGGATCATGCCCCATGGATCATGGGTCGACCCGTCTCATGCATGAGACGGGTCATGCTGTTCTCACAGGAGACCGGCTCATTTTTAAATACTTTCTCGCTCTCCTTCAATTTGGGGTCATTGTTAAATGTTTTTTTGCCCTTTCAATTTGGGTTACCTTTTAATTTCTTCTTTTGGTCCTTCGTAGTTATGTTTATTAAAACATTATATAATCATATGATTATATTTAAATACAGATAATCATTTAAAGTTTATGATCGCGCATGAATGTGTATTGGGCTCAGTTATCGTGTCCAGCAAAGATTGAGCTAGCTTCGTGATCTGCACAACACCACAAAACAACCGTGAAACTGCGCCGGGGGTCTTCCGGCAAGCCCCTCCGGCGTGAGAATCAGTTGATGGACCGGAAAGTGGTGTAAATAATATGGAGAGTGCGTGAGTACGTAAATATGCAGTAAAGCATTACCTTTGTCCATGTTTTGTTCCCATATTTATAGTGGATGTAATGATATTAGGGTTTCCATCTGAACCGTTGGATTGGATGGATGCCAACCGTTGGATCAGCGTTGTCTCCTAGGCGTACACGTGTCACGCTGGGACTGGTCCGTCTATGTAAGGACACTGCAGCGCCTGACATTGATAAGCAGCTTGCCTTATAAGGGAAAGTCAACCTGCACGCCTTTTGGTGTTATTACTGGTTACACGATTGCACGTGTAACAAGGTACTGTGGTAGGTCTGACATTATCCCAAATTAGCTAATTAATCAAGCTTGTTGAGGAAGCTTAATTGAAGGGACGACCTGGAGCTGTGCGTCCAATTGGGTCGTCTTCTTGAGAGATGACTCGACGAGCGAGCAATCAGAGAGAGTTGGTCGTTCAGTGACGACGCTCACTCTTGGAAGAGATCAGTCTTGCGTGGCGGGAAGGCTCGTCATTAGGTGGGCCATAGCTCATTGGCGACGACCGCTTCCTGACGTATCGACGGGCTAGGACTCAAACCTTTCCTCAATGGTGCGTTGGCTCGTCGCTTGGATGGGCTTGGTCGCTCAATGGCGACGACCGCCATCCATTGTTGGACGGGCCGTGACCCAGATCTTGATCTGATCCTTTGTAGCTGGACTTTTGGTGGGCCTGTTGGGCCCCTAGCTCGTAGCGAGGTATTGGGCTCGGCCCATCACAGAATATTCCGTTCAGTGGCCCCCAACTCATGGGTCGTCTTGACGGGCCGGGGGTTGTCGTTTTCCCTCCAAGGTAATCCGTACGGCCGTCAGTTTGAATTTTGAATTAGGGTGACGTCAGCATTGATGACGTGGATGGCCAGGATCTCCTCATTAATTGACACGCGTCCCGTGATGGGACATTCTTCTTGGAATTCACAGAGGGTATTTAATGCCCCTCATCATTTGGCCGTTTGGGTTCCCTAGGCACCATCCCTTCATCTCCCTCAAGTATAAAAACTTCCGCTCTCCTCCATTACGAATTTTTTGTGACCTTGAGCCTTGAGAGCAGTTTGGTAAAGGCGATTTCCGGCAATCATCAACAAATATTCCGGCAACCGTGCAAACGCTTTCCGGTAGCTTTGACCGTTCTGGCTTCACCACCCCTGAGCCAACCAGTAGCGTCGATAAGAGATTTCTTCAGCTTGCCGCCGTCAATCCCACCGGAAAATTAATCAGAAAAATCACCGGCCATCTCTTCCCCATGTAATCCTTTTGATTGGGTTTCAGAAATTAGTTAAATGGGGCCCAGAACCATCAGCTTTGAGAGAGGTGTTAAGTTTTGTTTTGGGTTGAATTAAAGGGTATACAAATGTGCTAAGGGGGTTTGGAGAGAGATTCCTTTGTCTGAATGTTCCTTGATCTTGGTAAAATTCAACTTTGAAAACGAGCCCTTGGGATTCTCAGGGGGTGAGGTTCTAGGGGAATTTGAGGACGGTGACCCAATGGTAACCCCTTTTAGGTCGAAGAACGATCTGCCCAACCATATCAAGACCCACTACTCTTTGTCCCATCGTGATTCACTTAGGGATTTGGTTTTAGGGGAATCTAGGTCGCCCCTAGGTAGGTCGTCGCCTACAGATGTTAGGACTGATTCCCCTCTTCTTTCTCCTTGTTTTGTAGACATGGATCACGACGGGCGTCCTAGTCAACCGGCCCAAGAAGCAAACGAGGCCAGCACAAGTGCTGGGGGCGCTCAGACGGTTAATGCCTTTCATACATTCGTACGAGCTGGAAGGAATGAAAGTGATTTTGGAGGTGGGGCTGAAGGGAATTGGGCTCTACCCAAAATCGAGCTCAGGAAGCCGAATGTTGGGAAACAAATGATTGACGCCTTACGAGGCTCATTTAGAGTTCAAGCTTCGACGTATAAGCTCGAGCATCTTAGCCTAGCAGAATATGAGCCTCGTCGTCAGTCCCTTCTGACCAGCAAGGAGAAGGTGGCATTCTTCTATAAACAATTTGAATTCAGCTTGAGGTTGCCTCTAGACCCCTTCATCAATGAATTCTTGGAGAACTCAGCCTGTGTGCCCATGGAAGTCAGTGCCAACACCATTAGAATTCTGTTCGGTTTCGCCGTCGTCTGCAGATTTCTTGGCTACGAGCCATGTGATAAAGTATTCCGTCAATACTATCGGACGGTCCGGACTACCTCCAAAGGGAAATCCGTAGTGAGTGTGTCCTCAATCAGAAACGCACGGAGTTTTTTCTTGGATATCCCAAACAAGGTGTACGGTTGGGAGAACCACATGATTTTGGTGGAAAGCCGAGTGGGGTGGCAGTTTCCTTTTCCGGAGGGCAATAAGGTGATTGATGATAAGTACGTCTTTCAAGCTCCGTGGGCCAACGAGCTAAAGAAAAAGATAGATGATTTGCTAGACCTTGGATGGGTCTCGTACAAGGACATAGAGGCCTCACAATGGAGATATATCAGAGCTGGCATGATGTCTAAGCCGTCGATGGGGCCTGAACCCTTGGTGAAGATCGATCTTGATGCCCGCTATCCCGTCTGGGTCGTTCACAATGAGTTGGCTTTTAAGGATAATTGTGTGACTTGTGCGGCAGCACGTATTGATCGTCCTGAAGACTGTTGTGAAAACCTTGAGATGACTGGGGGTTGGGCTCCTGCTACCTTTTCTATTTAGATATTCGTCTCTTGTCTCGTCGTGAGTAAAAACTAACCTTTTTCACTTGGTCGTTTTGCAGTTCTTACCCAAGCCGACGTGGAAAGGATTGAAGCAAGAATAATGAGTGGAGCAATCAGAGCTAATAACAGGGGCTCCAAGAAGAAAGGCAGGGCTGCCACCTGCGCCATACTTGATCGTCAGGCGAAGATGACAACGAGGAATGAGGAACTTCCCAAAGTCACCGAGGGCGCCATTCCTATGATCGAGAGGGAGCCCGTTGTTGGGGGGCTCAATACTGGAGGTCGTCAGGCCATTGTTGATGCGCCTGAGAGAGCAGTAGGGATTGAGATTGATGCAAGTATGGAGGCTACGGGAGCCCAAATGGTCATTGCCGACGAGGTCGAGCATGTCGCTGTGGAGACGGTGGGGAGTACAGACTCAAACCCTGAATTGCGTGAGGTCGGCGGCCGGGTCTCCAGAAAGTGAAAGGATCGTCCCGTTGGCTCTGAGGGGAGGAGAGAAAAGAATAAGAAAACCACCGACGACCCACTTAGCTCGTCAGAACCCTCTGCTCCACGAGTCGATGCTCAAGGCTCGTCTTCTGCGGTCTTATCCAAGACGAAGGCCAAAGAGATAGCGACCTTGATTGCCCAGGCCTCTCCAATAGCTGGGATACCCTATCTGTTGAGGAATGGTAATCCACTGTTGTTGGGGGAAGCCTTGACTAGACGCGGTCAGGATGTTGATCTGACCCGTCGGATGAAGGAAGCCAAACTTTCTCCTGAAACCTATCATGCCCGTCTTGGGCTGATTCAGACTGAGGTACTTCAAATTTATGCTTTCATATCTTTCCCGTCTTTTTATACTTGTATTAACAATTTTATTGTTGCAGCTGTCGTCGATGATGGACGCTATGACGTCGAATTACAGGGATTGTCTTGACGCCGAGTTACGGGGCAACGAGCAGCTGATACAGACCGTCGGCGCCAAGGAGACGGCTGAGCAGAAGTTGAAAGAGGCAGAGACCAACGTTGGTGAGCTTACTGCTGCCCACGAGTCCTTAACGAATCAGAAGAATGATATCATGAAGGAGGTTGATGTCTTGAAGGAAGGGAAATCCAAAGCTGAAGCTGACTCGAAGGTGTTTGAGGATGGCCTTCGGTTTGTGAGAATAAGCTCAAGAAGATGACGGCCAGTTTTGACTCCGCTCGTGCACATATTGAAGAGATGAAGACGAGCCATGATGCTGCCTTGGTCCAAGCCAGGCTTGATGCTGTCAAGGAGTTCAAGGAGAGCATTGAGTGCCTCCAGATGATTACAAAGAAAGCTAGTTGCTTTTTTAAGGACGGGGCCAAGCATATGGCTAGGCGGCTCTTGGTGGATCCGGTAACGAAAGATCTTATTTTTATCAGGAAGTTGGCTGACCTCTGCACTGAGGAGTCATACGACGACGAAGCTCGTTCGGTCCATCCCCTTGTCCCTTTCACTGATAACGACTTCCTTATCATCAGGGAAGACGATGCGAAGGACGGGAAGGACGAGTGGCCCATCCCCGCCGTCGTCCCAGGGAACTTTGATGCCTACTATGCTCACTTCGTCGAAAACAGCACCGATCCTGATGCCGTACCAACCAATGTTGATGGTCCCCAGATATCATTTGGTCTTTCTATGATCGTTTGTAATATTGTAAACAATGCTTCGTTATTTTGGTGTTGTGGTTCTAAACATTGTCTTAAAACAGTTTTTAATTTTTGTAATGTAATTGAACTGTTTCCTCGTTGTTTAGCGGGGGTCGTACAATGTTTGCTTGTTTTATTGATGTTTAAGTTATTCAATGCCTTTGTTTCCTGTTCGTTAATCTGTGTTAACGTAGATAGCATGTGGTAACTTTATTTGGTGAGTAAGTTTGAGGTCAAGGGCGAATGGTCGTCGTGAGTGACGACCAGAACTTGGGTCGTCCTAATATGGCCGACTCTTGCTCAACCTTTGTATTTTCTCAACTTTTCAATGGATCATAGGAATAGTATGAAGGTCCGTAGGCCTTTGCTCGTAGGCAATATTCTTTGGACGAGTCGTCTTATTCCGTTATAGCATTCAACGAAGTCTGGCCTCGTCTAACCTTTATACTTGGCTAAAGTGAAAGTAAGTGTCAAAAGTCTTTGCTTTGACTGATCTTTATACTTGATCAAAGTGATTGTAAGGGTCGAAGTCAGGCTTCAACCGTTCTAAGCTTTGAGTTTGCAACGGACGAAGTTCAGCGAAGTGACGAGTTTCCATTGATAGTTTCCAATCAATAATCATACATTGTTGACAACTCGATTACTTTTAAGACTTCTGGGATTTATAGATTATCCCTTAAAAACTTCTAGATTTTTCAAAAAATGACAATGAAAAAGTTACAATAGAACCACAAATATGATGCCCTGAGGGCGCTCATTGTTGACGACGATCTCAGAAGTAATACTTCGTTAGATGATTAGCGTGCCATGGATGTTTCAGTTGTTCACCGTTTGGCCGGGCTATTCGGTAAGTTCCTTCTCTGACCACACCAGTGATGATGTATGGTCCTTCCCAGTTGGGAGAGAGTTTGTTTTGGCGGGCCTTGAGTCCCGTCGCTTCAATATTTCTGAGAACATGATCAGACTTTAAAGAACCTTTTCTTAACCTTCTTATCATTGTAAGCCTTGGTTTTCTTCTTGTAGTTTTCCATTCTTAGCTGGGCGTCCAATCTTCGCTCGTCTACAAGGTCAAGATCGACCTGTCGGTTATGAATATTCTTTTCCACATCATAGAGGGCAACTCGGTCCGTAGGAAGCTGAAGCTCGGCGGGGGCCATTGACGAGTGTCGAAACGTCAAAAGAAAATTTCCGACTCAAACTACCTACAATTGATTTGTAGATAGGGTAAGTAGGGTCGAACCACCGAGACACGAAGTTTAAAGTGTATAAAATTACTGCTATAACAAAAAGCTTGTAAAGTGAAGGATTTGTTGATTTTTAAAACTAATGCTTTTGCAAAAATTAAGTAAAATTGATTATAAAAGAGATTTCAATAATAAGGAGAAAAGTCCCGGAATTGGCTTCACAAATTATGCTCAAGTTTCACAATTCATCAATCAAAGTATACTTGGGGTTTTGTTCTTACAAAAATATGATTGGGACACTTTGGCGGGTGATTTGCAATCAAGTGTTCCCAATTAATCTATTCCCTTGGCCCGTTCATAGATTAATTCGGAACCCAATTAGAACTTAAGAACAATACAAGAAAAACCACAATTCTTATGAATCTTTTGGCAGAGATTCAATGAATTGTTACTATCAAGTCCAGTCTAATTTCAATTATGAATTTGGCGATTCACAATTGAAATTCCCAAATAATTCAAGAACAATTATGTGATCAAAATAAGTATTCTAAAATTCAATTAAAAGCAACTTGACAATCCCAAGTAATACAATGATATTAATAAAAAGTAAAACTTAAAACATAATAGTTACCTCCAATTCCAAGAACAAAGGAAATTAGCTATCCATGGAAAATAAGAACACCCAAGAAATTGTTGATGAAGAAAAAGCTAGGGAAAGATAATTCATAAAATTCTCTAAAAAAACAATAAATAACTAAATAGTAAATTGTCCTCCTTAAATATAAAAAACCACTGCTGGAAATTAATTTCCTCTTAAAACCCCTGAACAGTCACCATTAATAAGCTCCCATAACTCCAAAACAGTTCCAGTTCGCCTGGGATCCATTTGCAAAACGCCTCGTGGGCGGTCGCCCACG
This sequence comes from Adenophora triphylla var. japonica, assembly GCA_022495995.1. NCBI lineage: Eukaryota > Viridiplantae > Streptophyta > Magnoliopsida > Asterales > Campanulaceae > Adenophora > Adenophora triphylla. The sequence goes on along the minus strand of JAFEMH010007989.1, from coordinate 28,080 downwards.
CCTTCCTCCGCGGTCGCCCACACTGGCAGAAGGTTTTGGCTTCACAACTTGATCTCATGAGCGGCCGCCCATAACAACCTGAGCGACCGCCCACACGCCCAGAATGTTGTGGCTATTTTCTTCTCTTTTCCTTCAGCCGGGCTTCAACAATTGGCCCAACTCCTTTGGCCCAACTGCATTCCTTTGCCATATGATGTTTGCCCTTCCTTCTCATCTTGGCCCAGCCACTACAACACTTCAATTGCCTTGGCCTTTATTTGTTTAGCACCCACTTGCATTCGGTCCGTCCCCTACTTGCAACGTCGCCTTTTTCCGCTTGATTTATTCACAGATTATTTCCAATTTTCTCAACTCTTCACTTGGACCACTGAAACTAGAAGAACACTAAAACCATCCATTAAAACTAACAAAACTCAAGGATTAAGCAAATAATAAGTTCGTAAAGTAGTCAATGGATGAGTGTAAAACTCACTCATCAAATACCCCCAAACTTACACATTTGCTAGTCCTCGAGCAAACACCAAAATAAGCTATAAACAATACAACTAAACGAACACAAAAATAAAAATAAACTACTCTACCAAATAATCAACTATGTCCCTCCATTCTTGCATGTTCCATAATTGCACAAATCACACATTACAATCAATCGCAGGATAAGACTTTCCACAATGCAAGTATCAATATATTTTCCATTAATTGTAGAATATTACTTAACCATTATAATTACACCATAAATCTCTACATGCGCTATCATCTTTCTCTTTACTCACAACCAAGATCCATTTTTACAAAGCTAAGTACACCAACCATCTTTTATTTTATTGACTTTATCTATCAAACAACAACATTTTTTTTTTTAAAAAAAACAAAGCATGAATATCCCATGAACTGCTTACACCCCCCCCCAAACTTGATTCTTTAAGCACATTTTAAAATCTTCTACCGTTCAAGTAGGGAACACTGTAGCAGCGAACTTCATGCCCCTAATACTAGGTAGAGATTTATTTAAAGGTTTTGAGAGTTAGCCATTTCGGTATCGAGCTTGGTACGGACCATCACGGCGGTAAAGCTCTTCCTCCATAACGCTACTGCATACCCAGAAATCTGGTTAAGCTAGAATAATCCCTAACCAATTAATCTACGCGTCTGGAGGTTTCACCGAGTATAAGTTGCATTGCCATTGCTCTCATTCCCTTTTTTTTTTTCTCTCTTTTTTTTTCTTTTTTTTTTCTTTTTTTCTCAAGATAACAAGAGGGGGTATTTCCATTCACATCAAAAGAATACTCATTTTCTGAAGACTTGCCTAATGTTGCTACCTGATAAACAAATTCATTAACTTAAAAGATGATGGTGTACTATAACTTTAAAAAAACGGATCAAAATTATAAACAAAGAGAATATTTCCACAAGTACACAAAACTGCAACTAAGAGATTTAGGACACAATTATAACTCTTAAGTAATGTACCAAAATTAATCAAAAATATACCAACTTGCATATACATATTCACACCCAAATTATCCTTCCTAGCGGTCACAATCATTCACATGCAATTAGGGGAACACCAAGAATGTTAAAGACATAGCTAACTATTTTTTTTCAAGGAAATTTTTCAATTTTTTTTTCTTCTTTCTTTTCTTTTTTTTTTTTCTTTCTTTCCTACCTACAAAAGCAGTAAATCCTAACTAACATGGTAAATTAAGCAAACACAAACAGTAAAAAGTACCCCACACCCCCAAACTTAAAACATGCATTGTCCCTAATGCATAAAATAAAATAAAGGATAGGGGTACCTCCAACCAAAAATCATCTCCAAAATTGATCCCACGGACCAACCGAGCCACTACCGCTCGATCCCGTGCTGTAATGCTGCTGCTGCTGCTGTTGCTGTTGCTGTTGCTGTTCATGTGCTTGCCACGAGGACCATCCTCTCAACTGTTCAGGATCACGATATAAAGGCGGCTGATACGGAATATGCTGAGGCTGTGGAGGTGGAGGAAGTCTGTCCCTCATATCCTTAAACATCTCCGTCTGTGCGTCCTCCATACGCTGCCTTCACATACTCGCAGCGTAATACTCCTCAGTAGCCATAGACTGTAGCTGCCTCTGATTCTCCTCCATTACTGCTAACCGCTGATCCATCACATCATACTGTCCCCGAAGCTGACCAATCTCCTCTGACAATGAGTCCACATGACCCGCTACATAATAAGCCGCCTCAGTTGGAGTAAACTGCTGTTCCTCCATATCCTCATCTTCTTCGCTCCCTCTCGCTCCTCTAGATGAACCCTCTCCATGCTGCAACTGGGCATGCCCCTTTATAGTAAGGGACCTCTTACTCACCGTCGTACCAGTCGACCCAATATCCCTTACAATACGCAGGCGAGTAAAATTCACTCCCTTCTTCTCAATCAATCCAGATATCAATAGCGGAAAATTAAAGTTGCACCGCCCAATAGTCTTAATTGTGTTCACAATCTCCTTTGACATTGCCAGTCCCGTATTAAAACGTTGACCGGACAACACCACGGTCATCAACAGTGCTCTCCTCCAGTGCACATCATTGTAATGCGAAGTAGGCATGATACGCTCACAAATAAATCTATGCAAAGCACGCATCCTCAAATCCATATCCCTCGCCTTCTTCACATTACCATTTCTCAATAATGTCACATCAATATCTACAAAATACGGAGCCAACCTGTCAAGGTTCCCCGCCACATTTAGCTCCATGATCTTTGCACTAGAGTAATAATCACAAGCACTGTTCTCAAACCCAGGCGACTCCATCCCATAATAGCTATTGATATCTTCCCCATTGTAATATACATTCTTGCCTCTAACCCAAGCACACTTCCTACTTTGCCCAGCCTCATATGCGTTTGCATAAAATTCCCTAACCAACACTGCCGAGCCTCTATTAGTTGGACGGCTCGCTAAATTACCCCAACCATACCTTGCAAAAATATCATCCAACCCAAGTTCATCCGGCTTAAACTCATTTTCAATTGTGAAACCTTTGTTTGCATATTTATCATAAAATGACTTCGCTTTACCACCCACAAACTTTGTTTCATCATATTCAACAACCGGTTCCGGGACGGGAGCATTTCTTTGCCTAGGCATTTTAATCAACCACCCACAAACTTTCACACTAGGCACTAAGAAAATTGATTTAAAAAACTTACTTGCCCAGAGTAACTCGCCGGAAAAGTCACCGGAGTTCGCCGGAATCTGGACGGAATCTCGCCGGAGTAATTGAAGATGAACTGGGAAGAAAGGCCCCTTCTTTGAACAAAGATTCCCACACTAACCCTTTGTTTTTGAACTTCAAAATCAACCTCTTGCAACCCTTTTCACCCTTTGCAATATTTTTCAAGTCTCTTCAAAATTCTTGGCCAACAATGGTGGAAAGAGGTTTAGATCTTGGTTTAGGTGGGTTAAGTATGGTAGGGGATAGCAATTTATGGAGAAATAATGGAGGATTTGGGTGTTTGGAAGAAGAATTTCTAGAGAGATGAAGAGAGAGGGGCGGGTCTTGTAGAGAGAAGGAGAGAAAGCCTTTGAAATTTGAAGAGAGAGAGAGAAAGTGAGGCGGCGGAGGTGTTTTAGGGCAAAAACTGTAACGCCCAATTTCAAGGTGGGCGGTCGCTCACCCCCTCCTGGGCGGCCGCCCACATGTCCAGAAGTTTTTGTAATTTTGACAATTCACCCATGGGCGGTCGCACACAGATAATTGGGAGGTCGCCCACATTCACAGCAATTTTTCCCATTTTGTTCAACCAGCATGGGCGGTCGCCCTCAGCACCATGGGCGGTCGCCCAGATGTCCAGCAGCTCCAATCTTTTTTCAAATCAAGCATGGGCGGTCGCCCTCAACATCATGGGCGGTCGCCCAGATCAGCAGGAGGATTTTTGGTTGGTTTCTCAATCTGCACAACACCACTAAAACAAAAACCAAGCATAATATCTATTGATACATTAAAATTCGACCCATATTTTGACCGCACTTTCGCTGCCTACATCCCCATTGATGCGGGCGGACTACCCAACAAAAATAGGCTCAGGTCACCGTAGTTCGACACGTTCCCGAAATGCAAGAATGAAATGAAGATGAAATGAAAACTTTTTTTTTTTTTTTTTTATATATATATATGAAAAGCAACCAAAAGCAAACAATGAAATGAAAACTCTACACCCCCAAACTTAATGATTACTTTGTCCTCAAAGTGATGAAAACAAAGAAAAAATTAACTTTAAGGGCACTACTAATTTAACTACTTACCTTGGGTTGCCTCCCAAGCAGCGCTTTTGTTTAACGTCGTTAGCTCGACGGAATGACCTTCTCAACGATTATGGATCCTTCAACTCGATCCATTCAACATTCCTTGATCCCGAAACTCCATCCAAATACGGCTTCACTCTTTGTCCATTAACCTTGAACCTATTCTTAGTAACCGGATTCACCAACTCCACGGCTCCATGAGAATACACGTTCACCACCTCAAACGGACCACTCCAACGAGAACGTAACTTTCCCGGGAAAAGCTTCAATCTTGAATTAAACAATAGCACCTTGCTTCCCGGAATAAGTTCCTTGTGCACAATCTTTCTGTCATGGTACCTTTTTGTTCTCTCTTTGTACAACCGTGAGTTCTCATATGCCTCCAACCGATGCTCCTCAAGCTCATTCAAATGAAGTAACCTTTGCTCACCGGCTAGTTGCAAATCCATATTCAACTCCTTGATTGCCCAAAATGCTTTATGCTCTATCTCCACCGGCAAATGACAAGCTTTCCCAAAGACTAGCCGGTATGGACTCATTCCAATCGGAGTTTTATAAGCGGTGCGGTACGCCCACAATGCATCATTTAACCTCAAGGCCCAATCCTTCCTATTTGGCTTCACCGTCTTTTCAAGAATGGTCTTTATTTGCTTGTTACTTACTTCCACTTGACCTGAAGTTTGGGGATGATACGCGGTTGCAACTTTGTGATTCACCCCATACTTCTTCATGAGTGCTCCAAAAATTTTGTTGCAAAAGTGAGAACCACCATCACTTGTTATCGCCCTTGGAACGCCAAACCTGCTAAAAATTACATCCTTGACAAACTTGACTACAATATTAGCATCGTTAGTTCGGGTAGGAATTGCTTCAACCCACTTTGACACATAATCCACCGCTACTAAAATGTACTCAAAACCACATGAAACAACAAAAGGACCCATAAAATCTATGCCCCATACGTCAAACAAATCCACAACCAAGTTATTCGTGAGAGGCATTTCATCCCGCTTACCAATGTTACCGGTTCTTTGGCACCTGTCACAACTTTTACTAAAAATATATGCATCTTTAAAAAGACTAGGCCAAAAGAAACCCGATTGCAACACTTTTTGAGCGGTTTTCTTACCACTAAAATGACCTCCACAATGCAATTCATGACAAAAAGAAAGAACATTTTGTTGCTCATTTTCATGAATGCATCTACGAATAACCATATCGGGACCATGTTTAAACAAATATGGGTCATCCCAATAATATTGCTTAACCATTGACAAAAATCTTTTCCTTTCTTGACTCGAAAAATCTGGATTTAAAACCCCCGTAGCCAAAAAATTTACAATGTCGGCATACCAAGGCTCACAATCCTTCACACCAAACAACTGCTCATCAGGAAAATTTTCATTCAAGGGAATTTCACTCACACACCCCTTTTCAAGTCTAGACAAGTGATCCGCCACAACATTTTCACAACCCTTTTTGTCTTTGATGGAAATATCAAATTCTTGTAAAAGCAACATCCATCTTAACAATCGGGGTTTAGCATCTTGTTTAGATAGCAAATAACGCAATGCGGCATGGTCCGAATAAACAATCACCTTAGATCCTAGCAAGTAAGAACGGAATTTTTCTAAAGCAAATACCACAGCCAAGAATTCCTTCTCGGTTGTAGTATAATTCAATTGAGCATCATTTAACATTCTACTTTCATATTGGATCACATGTGACTTTTTATCAATTTTCTGACCCAAAACTGCACCCACCGCAAAATCGGATGCATCACACATTATCTCAAATGGTTGAGTCCAATCCGAACCCACAAGAATAGGGGCTGAAGTCAATTTTTCCTTCAACAAATTAAAAGAATTAAGACATTCTTGGTCAAAAACAAATTCCGTCTCTTTAGCAAGCAAGTTCGTTAACGGCTTACAAATTTTCGAAAAATCTTTTATAAAACGCCGATAAAAACCCGCATGACCAAGAAAGCTACGAATTCCTTTAACATTTGTTGGCGGAGGCAATTTAGATATTATCTCAATTTTTGCCTTGTCCACTTCAATCCCTTTTCTTGAGACCAAATGACCCAACACAATTCCATGCTTAACCATAAAATGACTCTTTTCCCAACTTAAAGTTAAATTGGTATCACAACATCTTTTAAGAACCAAAGTCAAATTATTTAAGCATGCATCAAACGAATCACCATACAACGAAAAATCGTCCATAAATACCTCAACAAACCTACCAATCATCTCCGAAAAGATCGACATCATGCACCTTTGGAATGTAGCAGGAGCATTGCATAAACCGAAGGGCATCCTCCGATATGCAAATGTTCCGAAAGGGCATGTAAATGTGGTCTTTTCCTGATCTTCCGGAGCAATGGGAATTTGATTATATCCTGAAAAACCATCTAAGAAACACTAATATTCCTGACCAGCTAGCCTCTCTAGAATTTGGTCAATAAATGGCAAAGGAAAGTGATCCTTTCTAGTCGCAGCATTAAGTTTTCGGTAATCGATAACCATGCGTTGACCAGTGACCATTCTAGTAGGCAAAAGCTCATTATCCTCATTCTTAACAACAGTAATTCCGGACTTTTTAGCAACAACATGAACAGGACTTACCCACTTACTATCGGAAATAGGATAGATAATACCTGCATCCAACAGTTTCAAGACTTCTTTTCTTACCGCTTCAAGCATGTGAGGATTCATCCTTCTTTGATTCTGCCGAACTGGCTTAGCATCCTCCTCCATATGGATTTTGTGCATGCACATGGTTGGGCTAATTCCCTTTATGTCGCAATACTCCAACCAAGTGCGGACTTATGTCTCTTCAACACATCCAACAACCTTCTTTCCCGCAATTCTCGTTAAGTCCGAAGCAATAATAACAGTGCAAAGAATCGTTTGCACCAAGAAAAGCATACTTTAAGCTAGATGGAAGTTGTTTAAGATCTAACTCGGGAGGAGAGACAATAGATGGCAAATGCTTAGGATTAAAATTACCTAAAGATTCCAAAGGAACCTTTTCAGTAATTTCCTCCATAACATCCATCTCAAAGAAGAATGGCCTCGCCTCATTTTGATCAAAAACACCTTCCATAACTAACTCATCCACAAACTCAAACAAGAGAGCCCTCAACATCGCTCAAGTAACACGTAATTTTCAAGAACATCACAAAATAGACACTCATTGACCTCATATGGCTTTTTCATGGAATCAAAGATAGAGAAATTAACAATTTCATCCATGACAGTTAAAGACAAACTTCCATCTTTCACATTAATTACCGCATCTGCGGTAGCCATAAAAGGTCTCCCCAACAAAATAGGGACATCATTCACATCACTAGCCTCTCTCTCCATATCAAGAACCACAAAATCAACCGGAATAATCAGTTTATCAACTTGAACTAAAACATCTTCTACTATTCCCTTGGGATATTTGACCGAACGGTCCGCAAGTTGCAAGGTCATAGTAGTAGGTTTTAGTTCACCCAACCCAAGCTCCACAAACAAAGAATAAGGCAACAAGTTAATGCTAGCTCCTAAATCTAACATTGCCCTCACTTTCTTAGAGTCCCCCAGAGAAATCATCACATTAAAACTACCGGGGTCTTTAAGCTTAGGAGGCAAATCTTTTTCAAAAACAGCACTAACTTGGTCCGAAACCACAATTTTTTCATTCGGAGCATACTTTCTTTTATTTGTGCTCAATTCCTTGAATAATTTAGCATATGAAGGAATATTCTTAATCACATTGAGCAACGGTAAATTTACATTCTCCTTAGAAAGCATGTCATACAATTCTTTAAATTGTGTTTCGACCTTATGCTTGACCAATCTACCGGGAAAAGGGACAAGAGGCACATACGGCTTAAGAGGTGGAGTTGGAAGTTTCTCCTCGGGAGTCACTTCAACTCGTTCCTCAACCACCACTTCACTCTCATGCACATTATTATCATCTAATTTAGAAGGAGAAGAGTGTACCTCCTGAAGAGTCTTACCACTCCTCAGGGTGACGGCCTTTGCTTGTTCCGGTTGACTTGGAAGTGTACCCGGATTGTGCTTTTGGAGTGCCTCCGCGATTTGACCCATCTGATTTTCGAGCTTTTTCAGGGAAGCTTCTTGGTTCCCCATTCTTTGGTCCATGATCACCTGATTCTGTTGAGAGGCCTGGATAAACTTCTGCAATGTTTCCTCCACACTTGGCCTTGCAGGCCCTTGTTGCTGCGACTGTTGCATTTGTGGTTGGTATTGTTGCTGAAATTGACCCTGCCCTTGATTTCCTCCCCAAGAGAAATTGGGATGATTCCTCCAACCCGGATTGTAAGAGTTGGAAAACGGATCATTCCTCACTCTTGGTTGGAAAGCATTCATTGCATTTGCTTGCTCAAGAAATTCCGGGAACTGATCTCTCAATGGGCACCCCATAATATCATGGGTATTCACATTACAAATTACACAACTTGTGCCCAAGCTACTCTCTCCTTGACTTCGCCCTTGGTTTTGACCTTGGTTTTGAGCAGTCATCATCCCCATGAAATTCTTCATTTGCGTAGTCAATGCCGAAACTTGTTGTGCTAGAACATCATTAGACTCAACTTCATAAACACCTTTTCTTCCTCCTCTCACACTTTTCTGCTGCGAATTCATGCCAAGTCTCTCATATAAGGCTTTTGTTTCATCACCGTTTTCACCCATAGCACCCCCGGCTGCATTATCTACTTGAGCTTGACCTTGTTGGGTCAACCCGTCATAGAAGGCTTGATTTAAGAGGGCTAAAGGAAACCCGTGATGAGGACACTGGACCAATAACATCTTGAATCGATCCCAAGCTTCATGAAAAGCTTCACCTGGCTCTTGATTGAAAGACATTATCTTGGACCTCAAATCGGATGTCTTTTGATGAGAGTAAAACTTTGCCATGAACTTGTTGTAAACTTCCGTCCAAGTGTTTAGAGAGGCCGGAGCAAGTGCCATAAACCATGTCTTGGCAGCATCCTTCAACGTATACGCAAAACACCTCATTCTCAACTGCTCTTCGGTTAGTTGCCCCAATGGAAAACCTTGCACTGTGCTATAGAACTCTCTCATGAAGGTAATTGGGTCTTCCGATGCCATCCCATGAAATGAAGGGAGCATGTTGAAATGAAGGTTCTTCAACTCATAACTCCTCGCTGCTTGTGGTAGCACTATGCACGATGGTGATGGTTCAATTACCGGACGGGCAAAATCACCCATCATTTGTGGTTCCGCCATTTTAACTTCTTCTTCAGAATCAGAATTCTCGGACTGTTCAGAGTAAACCGAATCACTTTCTGTATCACTTGGTTCCGGGTGCTTTCTCTTGTTGATGCGATGAATGTTGTGGTCAATTGGTAACAAATCTGGTTGTAGCGACCTACGACCAAACATTCAAATCTGCAACACCAAGTTAAAATAGAACAAAAAATATATATACAAAAGACTATTCACAATAGCAAATAATTAAATCAACTTTAAATTTTAACGAGTCCCCGGCAACGGCGCCAAATTTTGACGAGTGTCGAAACGTCAAAAGAAAATTTCCGACTCAAACTACCTACAATTGATTTGTAGATAGGGTAAGTAGGGTCGAACCACCGAGACACGAAGTTTAAAGTGTATAAAATTACTGCTATAACAAAAAGCTTGTAAAGTGAAGGATTTGTTGATTTTTAAAACTAATGCTTTTGCAAAAATTAAGTAAAATTGATTATAAAAGAGATTTCAATAATAAGGAGAAAAGTCCCGGAATTGGCTTCACAAATTATGCTCAAGTTTCACAATTCATCAATCAAAGTATACTTGAGGTTTTGTTCTTACAAAAATATGATTGGGACACTTTGGCGGGTGATTTGCAATCAAGTGTTCCCAATTAATCTATTTTCTTGGCCCGTTCATAGATTAATTCGGAACCCAATTAGAACTTAAGAACAATACAAGAAAAACCACAATTCTTATGAATCTTTTGGCAGAGATTCAATGAATTGTTACTATCAAGTCAAGTCTAATTTCAATTATGAATTTGGCGATTCACAATTGAAATTCCCAAATAATTCAAGAACAATTATGCGATCAAAATAAGTATTCTAAAATTCAATTAAAAGCAACTTGACAATCCCAAGTAATACAATGATATTAATAAAAAGTAAAACTTAAAACATAATAGTTACCTCCAATTCCAAGAACAAAGGAAATTAGCTATCCATGGAAAATAAGAACACCCAAGAAATTGTTGATGAAGAAAAAGCTAGGGAAAGATAATTCATAAAATTCTCTAAAAAAACAATAAATAACTAAATAGTAAATTGTCCTCCTTAAATATAAAAAACCACTGCTGGAAATTAATTTCCTCTTAAAACCCCTGAACAGTCACCATTAATAAGCTCCCATAACTCCAAAACAGTTCCAGTTCGCCTGGGATCCATTTGCAAAACGCCTCGTGGGCGGTCGCCCACGCCTTCCTCCGCGGTCGCCCACACTGGCAGAAGGTTTTGGCTTCACAACTTGATCTCATGAGCGGCCGCCCATAACAACCTGAGCGACCGCCCACACGCCCAGAATGTTGTGGCTATTTTCTTCTCTTTTCCTTCAGCCGGGCTTCAACAATTGGCCCAACTCCTTTGGCCCAACTGCATTCCTTTGCCATATGATGTTTGCCCTTCCTTCTCATCTTGGCCCAGCCACTACAACACTTCAATTGCCTTGGCCTTTATTTGTTTAGCACCCACTTGCATTCGGTCCGTCCCCTACTTGCAACGTCGCCTTTTTCCGCTTGATTTATTCACAGATTATTTCCAATTTTCTCAACTCTTCACTTGGACCACTGAAACTAGAAGAACACTAAAACCATCCATTAAAACTAACAAAACTCAAGGATTAAGCAAATAATAAGTTCGTAAAGTAGTCAATGGATGAGTGTAAAACTCACTCATCAGCCATGGCCTCAGAGCCATAAGCCAAAGCAAATGGAGTTTCCCCCTTAGGCCCCCGGGTGGTTGTGCGGACTGCCCAGAGAGCCGAAGGGAGTTCGTCCAACCATCTCGTACTTCATCCTTCGAGATTTTTGCACAGGGCTGACAAGACGAGCTTATTTGCCGCTTCAGCTTGCCCATTGCCTTGGGGATAGGCAACAGACGACTTAGAATGTTTGACGCCCATTCTTGTTCAATTCTTGCTCAAAATTTCTCGAAAACTACAGGCCGTTGTCCGAAACGATTACCCTTGGGATTCCAAAGTGACACCATATTGAGTCATGGATGAAGCTCAGGGCATTGTTCTCAGTGATTTTGTTTAAGGCCTTGGCCTCCACCCATTTTGAAAAATAGTCAACTGCCACAATCACATATTTGACTCCTCCCTTGGCCTGTGGAAACGGTCCAATCAAATTGACGCCTCACATGTCGAATGGCCAGGCTGCTATGACCGGGGTCTGCTCAGTCGTCGGGAGTTTTGGAAGATCGGCGAAACGCTGGCAAGTATCACATTTCCTTACGAACTGCTTGGCATCTTCTCGGAGATGGGGCCAGTAGTACCACATGCTAATCAACTTATCAGCCAACGTACGGGCCCCAGGATGGCCCCCACATTCTCCTTGATGTACCTCGAAAAGCAATTGGACTACCTTATCAGGGTGGACGTACTTTAGCAACGGTCTGGTGATAGATCGTCTATACAGTTCACCTTCTACGACCGAGAATCTGGCTGCCTTTCTTTTGACTTGTCGTGCTAAAACTTCATCATTTGGTAACTCATCTTTCTCAATAAATGCTTTTAGCTCGTCGATCCAACACCTCGGACCGTCTCCCATGCACATGACCTTCACTCGTTCATAGGCCGACTGGTCGAGGTAGGCCAAGTGGTGGCCATGCTCGTCTTCAGGGAGTTGATCTGTTGCAAGCTTCGATAGTAGGTCGGCGTGTTCGTTGTCTTCTCTGGCTATTCTTTGGATGGCCCAAAACTCCAGCCCCTGAACTAACTCGCCGACCAATGCATGATATTTCTGGAGGGTTGAGTCGACGACCTGATAGTCGCCGCAGACTTGGTTCACGATTAGCTGAGAATCACAAAAAGACGCAATCTTAGTGGCTCCAAAACACTTTGCATACTCGATTGCCGCTATGAGCGCTTCATATTCTGGTTGGTTGTTTGAAGCTTGGAATTTGAATCTCAATACTTCTTCAAAAACTGTGTTGCTTTCTGGTTCGACCAACACGATTCCTGCTCCACTAAGGTCCTTTGTTGCCGACCCATCTGAATAGACTTTCCAACACCCCACAGGCAAGACTAACTCCGCTGGCTGGTCGCTGACCTATTTGCCCTTACTCACCTTCTGCGGCGGCCGTTGATCGTCGTCAATGGTGAACGACGTTTCAACTAGGAAGTCCGCCAAGGCCTGTGCTTGTAAAGTATTTCTTGCCGTATAACGGATATCAAATTCTGTCAGCTCAATGCTCCAATTCAATAGACGGTCGGAACATTCAGGGCGATGTAAAATTTTTCGTAGTGGGGCATTGGTGTAAACAATGATGGGGTGAGCAGAAAAATAAGCTCGTAGCTTTCGTGCTGTGATGACGAGAGCATAAGCAATCTTCTCCGCATTGAAGTAGCGGGTTTCTACATCCGACAAAGCTTTGCTAACGTAGTAAACTGGCCTCTGTGTTCCCTCCTCCTCCCTAACCATTACGGCGGCGACGGCTTTGTCACTTGCCGAGAGATAAACATAAAGATCTTCCCCTGCGACGGGGCTTTGGAGGAGTGGTGGGGAGCCAAGATACTCTTTTAGCTGCCTGAATGATTGGGAACACTCTTCCATCCATTTGAAGTCCTTAGCACCTCGGAGAGCTTTGAAAAATGGGATTGATCTCTCGGCGGACTTGGAAACAAAACGACCTAAGGCCGCTATTCGTCCGTTCAAACGCTGGACCTCCTTGATGCTCGTAGGCTCTGCCATATCAATCAAAGCCTTGATTTTCTTGGGGTTGGCTTCAATTCCCCGCTGTGAAAGCATAAACCCCAAAAATTTTCCAGCTGCAACTCCGAAAACACACTTGGCTGGATTGAGGACCATGTCATTTGCTCGAAGGTTGGTGAAAGTCTGTTGTAGGTCGTCGACATGTTTTCTTTTCTTGGACTTGACAACCATGTCGTCGATATATGCTTCCAGGTTGTCTCCGAGCTGGTCCTTGAACACTTTGTTGATCATTCTTTGGTATGTGGCCCCGGCATTTTTGAGCCTAAAGGGCATCTTCGTATAACAGTAAGTTCCCCCTGCGGCCTGAAAGGCCGTCTTCGGTATATCCTCTTCGGCCATCTTGATTTGATGATAGCCAGAATATGCGTCGAGAAAGCTCAAGGTCGTATGACCGGCCACAGAGTCGACGAGCTTGTCGATTCTGGGCAAGGGGTAACTATCTTTGGGGCACGCCAAGTTTAGGTCGGTGAAATCTATGCAGAGCCTCCACTTTCCATTGGGTTTTTTTTAACAAGAACCACATTTCCGAGCCACGTTGTGAACCCAGCGTCTACAATAATCCCAGCACTTAGTAGCTTTTCAATCTCCTGTTTGATGGCGATCTCTTTCTCCGTCGAAAAAATTCTGCACCTTTGTTCCTTGAACTTCATGGTAGGGTTCACTCCAAGCCTATGAACTGCCACGTCTTCTCTGATACCCTTCATATCTTCCACTCTCCAGGCAAAAACATCGAGGTTCTGTTTGAGTAGGGAGATTATCTCTTCCCTCTCCTCAGTGGATAACTGAGACCCCAGTTTGATTTTCTACTCTGGATAGTTTGGGTTGATGATCAGTTCCGTTAGCTCGTCGGTTGGTTTCATCTCAGGGGCATCGTCCCTAAAGTCCATGGATTCAATGAAAATTTCTTTGATTTTTCTTCTTGCCTCAGGGGTCAAGTCTGGAACCTCGTCCTCAATGAGCTTGTCTAGCTCGGCCCCCGATTCATGGGCGGTCAAAAGTTGTGGTTCAGCGGCTTGATCGTCCACGACTATTTCAACAAAGTCTTGTGGGTCGTCGACACACCTGATGGTGGAGACCGTGGCATATGACGTCGTCGTTTGCTTAACAGACTTGGAGAGCTTCACAATGTGATTTGGGTCGTCTATTTCAATGGTTCGCTTTGCCTTCAGCACATGCTCTAGGAATTCTGGGGCCGTCCCCAACACACATCCAACTCCAGCACGTGTAGGAAATTTGACTCGTTGATGAGGGACCGAGGCGACGTTCCCTAATGCGGCTTGGCCAGGTTGGCCAAGGATTGCGTGGTAGTCACTTACGACGTCAATCACAATAAAAGTCATAGTTTTGATGGTTCTTAATGGGTGTTCTCCAATGTCAACAGGAAGGTCAATTTGGCCCTTTGCGTCTACTCGGTGGTTGGTGAATCCCTCTAGACGACCTAAATAAGGACTTAGGCGGCTATCGGGTAGACCCATCCGTTGGTAGACGCTGTAAAACAGAATGTCTTTGGCCGCCCCAGTATCGATTAGAATCCGTCTAGACTCACAGTTGTCGATGTAGCCGGGGATGACCAGTGTCTGTTGATGTGCCAATGGATTGGCCGCTAGCTCGTATGGAAAAAAGCTTATTACGTCGTTTGGAACCTCCGACTTCTGTGGAACATGAGGGGCTTTCTTGAGATGGTAGATGGCGCTCTTTATTTGATTTTTGCTCGTCTCTTCAGAAATTACCAAGACCATCCTTGGCTGCCTCTCCGGAGGGCCGTCGTTATCAACTCGAGTGTTGGCTGCTTGACGATCCTTCCTCACATACTCCTGGAGACGACCATCATCAATCCATCTCTGAATGATTTTCTTCAAGCTGAAACATTCTTCGGTATCATGTCCTTTATCCCTATGATACTCACAATATTTATTCAAATTTTTCTTCCCCTTCCCGTTGGGGTTCATCTTTGGCGCCGGGCCAAAGTCCATATTGCTTAAAATTTCAGCCCTTGACACCGTTAGGGGAGTGTACGACTCTGGGACCTTTTCGGCTTTCACTTGTTTGCCTTTTCCCTTATCTCCAGTCTTCTCCTTTTTTGACTTGGCCATCTCGCCCTCATCGACGGCCTTCCCTTCTCTTTGTAGCTTTCTTTCCTCGGCCTCGGCCACCACATACGCCTTGGCATAGAGATCCTTTCGAGACATGGCCGGATGGACTTGTAGTTCGTAGTCCAGGGTGGAAGAGACAACGCCGTGCCTGAAGCAATTTATAATTTCCCTATCTGTTAGGTCCTCATCAATCTGGTCAACTAACTTCTTAAATCTTTTGAAATAGCTCATAGAGCTTTCGTTGGCCCCCTGTGAGATGTTGCTCAGGTCGTTGACGGTTTTGCGACGATCTCCTACCGTTGCAAATCTTCCCAAAAACTTTTTCCTCATTTGTCTCCACGATTCGATGCTCCCCTTGGGAAGGCCTCTGAACCATCGCAAAGCAGCGTCAGTTAGTGTGCTAGTAAGGGGCTTGCACATGACATCGTCGTGTCCAGAGGCTCGGGCCACCACATACATATGGGCCTCAAGATGTTGCATGTGATCTATGGCGCTTGTAGAGCCGTCGTATTATTTCAGATCGGGAAGTTTAAAACCAGGTTCGGGCGGTCCCGTCTCTAGCATCCATGGGGCCAAGGGGTTCATGGTACCACCATCGTCTTCAGAGTCGTCGCTATCCATTTTGTTTCTTTTGTTCGTCAGCTCTTCCACCTGACGCTTGAGTCTCAAGAATTCTCTCATATCAACTTCTCCTGCTGGGCCGGCTGGGGGGATCTTATCTTGACGAGGCCCCCGGGCAACGGTATTAGACCGTTACACTACCAGAAAAACAGGTTTTAGCGACGGAAATTTCCGTCGCTAAATCCAAATTTCCGTCGCTAAAATTAAACAGCGACGGAATTTTTCCGTCGCTGGTCCGTCGCTACCAGCCCGTCGCAGTGCTCCGACGGCTCAATTTCCGTCGGTATATTTTGATTTTACCGACGGAATTAATTCCGTCGCTGATTTACTGACATCAGCAACGGAAATTTCCGCCGCTGAAATTAATTTAATTTAATTAATTTTTATTTCAGCGACGGAAATTTCCGTCGCTGAAATAAAAATTAATTAAATTAAATTAATTTCAGCGGCGGAAATTTCCGTCGCTGGAATAAAAATTAATTAAAATAAATTAATTTCAGCGGCGGATATTTCCGACGCTGAAATTAATTTATTTTAATTAATTTTTATTCCAGCGACGGAAATTTCCGCCGCTATATCAATTAATTTTAATTTAATTTTTATTTTCAGCGACGGAAATTTCCGTCGCTGTAATAAAAATTAATTAAAATAAATTAATTTCAGCGACGGAAATATCCGCCGCTGAAATTAATTAATTTTAATTAATTTTTTTCCAGCGACGGAAATTTCCGCCGCTGAAAATAAAAATAAATTAAATTAAAATTAAAATTAATTGACATAGCGGCGGAATATTCCGTCGCTAATTTGATATTTTTTATTAAAAAAAATTATATATATATATATATATATATATATATATATATATATATATATATATATATATATATATATTATTTAAGTACCATTATTATATTTATACTAAAGCTAAATGTTTTTTTTAAGCAATAAATTTTTTTTCATTCATTTTAAAAAATCATTACATACATAGAAATAAATAATTATATACAATGAATAAGAAAATTATAAAATACAAAATACAAATATTTTTTTACCAAAAAAATGAAAAGGATAAAACCCATTTACAATTTATTTTCCCCTTTCCACAAAAAACAAAAAACAAAAAAAATAAATAAACAAATAATAATAATAAAAAAAAAACTCTTTCTTCCCCAAATCTCTTCCCCTTCCACGGTTCCACCCCGTCTCCTTCCCCTTCCACGGTTCCACCCCGTCTCCTTCCCCTTCTTTTTTAATCCATGGCTCCCTCATCCCAATTGCCTGAACTAGACGAAGAATGAATCATCCCTCCATCCGAGTTGCCACGGCAAGCTGGCCGGAAAATCGAGGGGATTGAAGATTGATCGGAAATACCTGCCGCCGGAGTTCAATCTCAACACTTAATCAGCTACTTTGCATTCAAACGCATGAATCAGGGAGGAGATCCGGGCTCTGAGCTCGATTCGCTTACTTCGTCACTCTTTGCGGCGATTCTTGCAACTCCGGCGACTTGCTTCTTCTCCGTCTCGAAACCGGCGATGAGGGCGGTGGCGGTGGAGGAGGCCGGTGAAGGTAAAGCAACGAAATGGAAGAGGGGTGGTAGAAGGAGAGGGTGGCGAGGTGAATAGGAGGGAGACGGTGGGGAAGCTTGGGGTGAGGTGAGAGAAATGGAAGAGAGAGAACTGAGGGTGTGACGGTGTGTGTGTGTGTTTTATTGAAAGAGAGAGAGAGGGGGGGTTTGTTTTATTGAGAGAGAGAGAGAGAGATAGGGAGGTTAATGTTTTTGGGATGTTTGGAACCGTTGGATAATGATCTATCTACTTTGGTGAGTAAAGTTTCTATAATCCGCGTGATATAAAAACAACCAATTAGAAGAGCTTTTGATTTCAATTTTTGCTAAGAATTTTAGTGGCTTTTCCATTTCCTCTTGGTATGAAAACAACATATAATATTCTGATTTATAATATATTTCTTTTATTAAATAAATATAGGGTAGTCCGTCCCTTTTTTGATTTTTCTTTTATATACTTTCATTTGTTTAATTTTTTTCTATCTTTTTTTATATAACTTTTTCAAAAAAAAAACCACTAATTATCAAAGGCTAAAATATTATTTTCTAGTCAATAAAAATTTTTTAAAAAAATAAAAAATGAATATAGGGTAGTCCGTCCCTCTTTTAACTTTTCTTCTATATACTTTCATTTGTTTAGTTTTTTTCTATCTTTTTTTATATAACTTTTTTTTAAAAAAACCACTAATTAACAAAGGCTAAAACATTATTTTCTAGTCAATAAAAAATTTAAAAAAAAATGAAAAATAAATATAGGGTAGTCCGTCCCTCTTTTGACTTTCTTTCTATATACTTTCATTTGTAACTCAATTTTCATTTGAATTTTGAGGAAAGTCATAGAGATGAAAAACACTTAAAATGTCATTTAGAATGTAGAAAACAATAAACGAGGTAGCCGTATACCATTTTCACAAGATCGGGACACATAAAACCCTAAAACCCCTAAATAATGGCACATAATTGTAACTCAATTTCCATTTGGATTTTGAGGAAAGTCCTAAAGATTAAAAACACTTTAAATGACATTTAGAATGTAGAAAAAAATTAAAAAAAAATAAACGAGATAGCCGTATACCATTTTCACAAGATCGGGACACATAAAACCCTAAGAACCCTAAATAATGGCACATATTTGTAACTCAATTTTCATTTGGATTTTGAGGAAGGTCATAAAGATGAAAAACACTTTAAATGTCATTTATAATGTAGAAAAAAATTAAAAAAAAATAAACGAGGTAGCCGTATACCATTTTCACAAGATCGGGACACATTCCTTAAAACCCTAAATAATGGCACATATTTGTAACTCAATTTCCATTTGGATTTTGAGGAAAGTCATAAAGATTAAAAACACTTTAAATGTCATTTATAATGTATAAAAAAATTAAAAAAAATAAACGAGATAGCCGTATACCATTTTCACAAGATCGGGACACAAAACCCTAAGAACCCTAAATAATAAAACATATTTGTAACTCAGTTTCCATTTGGATTTTGAGGAAGGTCATAAAGATGAAAAACACTTTAAATGTCATTTAGAATTTAGAAAAAAATTAAAAAAAAATTAAACGAGGTAGCCGTATACCATTTTCACAAGATCGGGACACATAAAACCCTAAGAACCCTAAATAATGGCACATATTTGTAACTCAATTTCTATTTGGATTTTGAGGAAGGTCATAAAGATGAAAAACACTTTAAATGTCATTTAGAATGTAGAAAAAAATTAAAAAAAAATAAACGAGGTAGCCGTATACCATTTTCACAAGATCGGGACACATTCCTTAAAACCCTAAATAATGGCACATATTTGTAACTCAATTTCCATTTGGATTTTGAGAAAAGTCATAAAGATGAAAAACACTTTAAATGTCATTTATAATGTAGAAAAAAATTAAAAAAAAATAAACAAGGTAGCCGTATACCATTTTCACAAGATCGGGACATAAAACCCTAAGAACCCTAAATAATGACACATATTTGTAACTCAGTTTCCATTTGGATTTTGAGGAAGGTCAAAAGATGAAAAACACTTTAAATGTCATTTAGAATGTATAAAAAAATTAAAAAAAAATAAACGAGGTAGCCGTATACCATTTTCACAAGATCGGGACACATAAAACCCTGAGAACCCTAAATAATGGCACATATTTGTAACTCAATTTCCATTTGGATTTTGAGGAAAGTCATAAAGATTAAAAACACTTTAAATGTCATTTATAGTGTAGAAAAAATTAAAAAAAAATAAACGAGATAGCCGTATACCATTTTCACAAGATCGGGACACAAAACCCTAAGAACCCTAAATAATAAAACATATTTGTAACTCAGTTTCCATTTGGATTTTGAGGAAGGTCATAAAGATGAAAAACACTTTAAATGTCATTTAGAATTTAGAAAAAAATTAAAAAAAAATAAACGAGGTAGCCGTATACCATTTTCACAAGATCGGGACACAAAATCCTAAGAACCCTAAATAATGGCACATATTTGTAACTCAATTTCTATTTGGATTTTGAGGAAGGTCATAAAGATGAAAAACACTTTAAATGTCATTTAGAATGTAGAAAAAAATTAAAAAAAAATAAACGAGGTAGCCGTATACCATTTTCACAAGATCGGGACACATTCCTTGAAATTCTAAATAATGGCACATATTTGTAACTCAATTTCCATTTGGATTTTGAGAAAAGTCATAAAGATGAAAAACACTTTAAATGTCATTTATAATGTAGAAAAAAATTAAAAAAAAATAAACGAGGTAGCCGTATACCATTTTCACAAGATCGGGACACATTCCTTAAAACCCTAAATAATGACACATATTTGTAACTCAATTTCCATTTGGATTTTGAGGAAGGTCATAAAGATGAAAAACACTTTAAATGTCATTTATAATGTAGAAAAAAATTAAAAAAAATAAACGAGATAGCCGTATACCATTTTCACAAGATCGGGACACATTCCTTAAAACCCTAAATAATGGCACATATTTGTAACTCAATTTCCATTTGGATTTTGAGGAAAGTCATAAAGATTAAAAACACTTTAAATGTCATTTATAATGTAGAAAAAATTAAAAAAAAATAAACGAGATAGCCGTATACCATTTTCACAAGATCGGGACACAAAACCCTAAGAACCCTAAATAATAAAACATATTTGTAACTCAGTTTCCATTTGGATTTTGAGGAAGGTCATAAAGATGAAAAACACTTTAAATGTCATTTAGAATTTAGAAAAAAATTAAAAAAAAATAAACGAGGTAGCCGTATACCATTTTCACAAGATCGGGACACATAAAACCCTAAGAACCCTATATTTATTTTTAATTTTTTTTAAATTTTTTATTGACTAGAAAATAATATTTTAGCCTTTTTTAATTAGTGTTTTTTTTTAGAAAAAGTTATAGAAAAAAAGATAGAAAAAAAACTAAACAAATGAAAGTATATAGAAGAAAAGTCAATAGAGGGACGGACTACCCTATATTTATTTTTTGATTTTTTTAAATTTTTTACTGACTAGAAAATAATATTTTAGCCTTTGTTAATTAGTGTTTTTTTTTAGAAAAAGTTATATAAAAAAAGATAGAAAAAAAACTAAACAAATGAAGGTATATAGAAGAAAAGTCAAAAGAGGGACGGACTACCCTATATTTATTTTTTTAATTTTTTTTAAATTTTTTATTGAATAGTAAATAATATTTTAGCCTTTTTTAATTTGTGGTTTTTTTATAAAAAGTTATAGAAAAAAAGATAGAAAAAATACTAAACAAATGAAAGTATATAGAAGAAAAGTTAAAAGAGTGACGAACTACCCTATATTTATTTTTTAATTTTTTTTAAAAATTTTTTTTGACTAGAAAATAATATTTTATCCTTTGTTAATTAGTGGTTTTTATTAGAAAAAGTTATATAAAAAAAGATAGAAAAAAACTAAACAAATGAAAGTATATAGAAGAAAAGTCAAAAGAGGGACGGACTACCCTATATTTATTTTTTAATTTTTTTTTAAATTTTTTATTAACTAGAAAATAATATTTTAGCCTTTGTTAATTAGTGGTTTTTTTTAGAAAAAGTTATATAGAAAAAGATAGAAAAAAATTAAACAAATGAAGGCATATAGAAGAAAAGTCAAAAGAGGGGCGGACTACCCTATATTTATTTTTTAATTTTTTTTTAAATTTTTTATTAACTAGAAAATAATATTTTAGCCTTTGTTAATTAGTGGTTTTTTTTAGAAAAAGTTATATAAAAAAAGATAGAAAAAAACTAAACAAATGAAGGCATATAGAAGAAAAGTCAAAAGAAGGACGGACTACCCTATATTTATTTTTTAATTTTTTTTAAATTTTTTATTGACTAGAAAATAATATTTTAGCCTTTGTTAATTGGTGGTTTTTTTTAGAAAAAGTTATATAAAAAAAGATAGAAAAAAACTAAACAAATGAAGGTATATAGAAGAAAAGTCAAAAGAGGGACGGACTACCCTATATTTATTTTTTAATTTTTTTAAATTTTTTATTGAATAGAAAATAATATTTTAGCCTTTGTTAATTAGTGGTTTTTTTTAGAAAAAGTTATATAAAAAAGATAGAAAAAACTAAACAAATGAAGGCATATAGAAGAAAAGTCAAAAGAGGGACGGACTACCCTATATTTGTTTTTTAATTTTTTTTAAATTTTTTATTGACTAGAAAATAATATTTTAGCCTTTGTTAATTAGTGGTTTTTTAGAAAAAGTTATATAAAAAAAGATAGAAAAACTAAACAAATGAAGGCATATAGAAGAAAAGTCAAAAGAGGGACGGACTACCCTATATTTATTTTTTAATTTTTTTAAATTTTTTATTAACTAGAAAATAATATTTTAGCCTTTGTTAATTAGTGGTTTTTTTTAGAAAAAGTTATATAAAAAAAGATAGAAAAAAACTAAACAAATGAAGGTATATAGAAGAAAAGTCAAAAGAGGGACGGACTACCCTATATTTATTTTTTAATTTTTTTAAATTTTTTATTAACTAGAAAATAATATTTTAGCCTTTGTTAATTAGTGGTTTTTTTAGAAAAAGTTATATAAAAAGATAGAAAAAAACTAAACAAATGAAGGCATATAGAAGAAAAGTCTAAAGAGAGACGGACTACCCTATATTTATTTTTTAATTTTTTTTTAAATTTTTTATTAACTAGAAAATAATATTTTAGCCTTTGTTAATTAGTGGTTTTTTTTAGAAAAAGTTATATAAAAAAAGATAGAAAAAAATTAAACAAATGAAGGCATATAGAAGAAAAGTCAAAAGAGGGACGGACTACCCTATATTTATTTTTTAATTTTTTTTTAAATTTTTTATTAACTAGAAAATAATATTTTAGCTTTTGTTAATTAGTGGTTTTTTTTAGAAAAAGTTATATAAAAAGATAGAAAAAAACTAAACAAATGAAGGCATATAGAAGAAAAGTCAAAAGAGGGACGGACTACCCTATATTTATTTTTTAATTTTTTTTAAATTTTTATTGACTAGAAAATAATATTTTAGCCTTTGTTAATTAGTGGTTTTTTTTTTAGAAAAGTTATATAAAAAAAGATAGAAAAAAACTAAACAAATGAAGGCATATAGAAGAAAAGTCAAAAGAGGGACGGACTACCCTATATTTATTTTTTAATTTTTTTTAAATTTTTTATTAACTAGAAAATAATATTTTAGCCTTTGTTAATTAGTGGTTTTTTTAGAAAAGTTATATAAAAAAAGATAGAAAAACTAAACAAATGAAGGCATATAGAAGAAAAGTCAAAAGAGGGACGGACTACCCTATATTTATTTTTTAATTTTTTTTTAAATTTTTTATTAACTAGAAAATAATATTTTAGCCTTTGTTAATTAGTTGTTTTTTTTAGAAAAAGTTATATAAAAAAAGATAGAAAAAAATTAAACAAATGAAGGCATATAGAAGAAAAGTCAAAAGAGGGACGGACTACCCTATATTTATTTTTTAATTTTTTTTTAAATTTTTTATTAACTAGAAAATAATATTTTAGCCTTTGTTAATTAGTGGTTTTTTTAGAAAAGTTATATAAAAAAAGATAGAAAAAAATTAAACAAATGAAGGCATATAGAAGAAAAGTCAAAAGAGGGACGGACTACCCTATATTTATTTTTTAATTTTTTTTAAATTTTTTATTGACTAGAAAATAATATTTTAGCCTTTGTTAATTAGTGGTTTTTTTAGAAAAAGTTATATAAAAAAAGATAGAAAAAAACTAAACAAATGAAGGTATATAGAAGAAAAGTCAAAAGAGGGACGGACTACCCTATATTTATTTTTTTTAAATTTTTTATTAACTAGAAAATAATATTTTAGCCTTTGTTAATTAGTGGTTTTTTTTAGAAAAAGTTATATAAAAAAAGATAGAAAAAAACTAAACAAATGAAGGCATATAGAAGAAAAGTCAAAAGAGGGACGGACTACCCTATATTTATTTTTTAATTTTTTTAAATTTTTTATTGACTAGAAAATAATATTTTAGCCTTTGTTAATTAGTGGTTTTTTTAGAAAAAGTTATATAAAAAAAGATAGAAAAAAACTAAACAAATGAAGGCATATAGAAGAAAAGTCAAAAGAGGGACGGACTACCCTATATTTATTTTTTAATTTTTTTTTAAATTTTTTATTAACTAGAAAATAATATTTTAGCCTTTGTTAATTAGTGGTTTTTTTTAGAAAAAGTTATATAAAAAAGATAGAAAAACTAAACAAATGAAGGTATATAGAAGAAAAGTCAAAAGAGGGACGGACTACCCTATATTTATTTTTTAATTTTTTTAAATTTTTTATTAACTAGAAAATAATATTTTAGCCTTTGTTAATTAGTGGTTTTTTTTAGAAAAAGTTATATAAAAAAAGATAGAAAAAAACTAAACAAATGAAGGCATATAGAAGAAAAGTCAAAAGAGGGACGGACTACCCTATATTTATTTTTTAATTTTTTTAAATTTTTTATTGACTAGAAAATAATATTTTAGCCTTTGTTAATTAGCGGGTTTTTTAGAAAAAGTTATATAAAAAAAGATAGAAAAAAACTAAACAAATGAAGGCATATAGAAGAAAAGTCAAAAGAGGGACGGACTACCCTATATTTATTTTTTAATTTTTTTTTAAATTTTTTATTAACTAGAAAATAATATTTTAGCCTTTGTTAATTAGTGGTTTTTTTTAGAAAAAGTTATATAAAAAAAAGATAGAAAAAAACTAAACAAATGAAGGCATATAGAAGAAAAGTCAAAAGAGGGACGGACTACCCTATATTTATTTTTTAATTTTTTTTAATTTTTTATTGACTAGAAAATAATATTTTAGCCTTTGTTAATTAGTGTTTTTTTTAGAAAAAGTTATAGAAAAAAAGATAGAAAAAAAACTAAACAAATGAAAGTATATAGAAGAAAAATTAAAAAAAAAAAAAATTCGGCGACGGAATAATTCCGTCGCTGATAAATTAAAAAAAAATAAAAATATATAAATTATCAGCGACGGAATTATTCGCTGATAATCTAATTTTTTTTTTTAAAAAATAAATTATCAGCGACGGAATAATTCCGTCGCTGTTAACGTAAAAAAATAAAAAATAAATAAATTAGCAGCGACGGAATTATTCCGTCGCTGATATTTTATTTAGCGACGGAATTAAATTCCGCCGCTGAATTTCCGTCGCTAAAACGAATATTCGTCGAATATTCGTTTTTAGCGACGAGTGCGGAATTTAATTCCGTCGCTAAATTTGGCGCCAAATTTATTCCGTCGCTAAAGCATAATTTCCGTCGCTAAATAGCGACGGAATGCTTCCGTCGCTGTTTATTCCGTCGCTAAAACACCAGTTTCTGGTAGTGTTATCTCTCTGTGGGAGCGAGTCGTCGTGAGATGGATCTCTCCCCTCTAAAGCTCGGCGGCGGAGATGGTCTGTAAGATCTGGATAGCTCTCGTTCGCGACGAGGGGGAGTTCGAGTTCTCTCCCTATAGCTCGGTGCCCGTTCGTTTCTCAAAGAAGGAGTCATTAGACAACCTTGAATAACTTGGTTACCGATTTTACGGATTTTCGACTTGATACTCTACGAGGCTCTCCTTCATCTCGTCGTTGCTGAGATGGCATTCCTTCACTACGACGTTGATTGATATGATCTCTAAGATCAACCTGGGGCACCACCCGTTCTTCCCCAGTTACGATGTCATCTCGACTACCTTCTCTCCTTCGGTTCCTTCTTCTTCCAGACGAGACAGTATGGTGGGACGCCTGTGGGGCTTGAGGCGCAGCCATTTGGATGAGCTCGTTCTGGATTCGCAGGAATTCTTGTAGGGCATTAGCTCTCTTGACGAGGAAAGCAGCTCTGTCGAGGTGTGGGTTAGATGGGCCTCCCACACGGCGTTCAGTAGTTACCTCAGGTCTCCTTTCCAGTGGAGGTCGTCGCTGCCTCTCTTGAGCTGGTCTCTTCTCCCTCCTTGGCTATTTGAAGGCCTGTGTCATCAACCACCCCTTGTGACCTGGTAACCCTTAAATTGGGGTTCCTAGGTGGAGAGGGTGGTCTAGGGTTTTATTGTTGGCCCTGCGGAGGAGGAGGGGGTATATCTTGGTCTCCGGTGGATTTGCTCGCCGTGTGTCCATCTGACACCATTTTTCCAGATTTTCAGCCGTGTTTGTTATTGAAGATCACTGACAAATGATTCCGATGGAACCAATCGATCGCGCAGAATGTGTATTGGGCTCGGTTATCGTGTCGAGCAAAGATTGAGCTAGCTTCGTGATCTGCACAACACCACAAAAACAACTGTGAACCCACACGGGGTCTTCTGAAGCTCCTCCTGGCGTGAGAATTGGGTTGATGGACTGGAAAGTGGTGTAAATACTATGGAGAGTGCGTGAGTACGTAAATATGCGGTAAAGCATTACCTTTGTCCATGTTTTGTTTCCATATTTATAGTGGATGTAATGATATTAGGGTTTCCATCGAGCCGTTGGATTGGATGGATGCCAGCCGTTGGATCGACGTTGTCTCCTAGGCGTACACGTGTCACGCTGGGGGGTCCGGTCTATGTAAGGACAACTGCAGCGCTGACATTGATAAGCGGCTTGCCTTATAAGGGAAAGTCAACTGCACACGCCTTTTGGTGTTATGCGGTTACACGATTGCACGTGTAACAAGAATCTGTCAGTAGGTCGACATTATCCCAAATTAGCTAATTAATCAAGCTTGTTGAGGAAGCTTAATTGAAGGGACGACACGGGAGTCAAGGCTGTGCGTCCAATTGGGTCGTCTTCTTGAGAGATGACTCGACGAGCGAGCAATCGAAGAAGATTGGGTCGTTCGGTGACGACGCTCACTCTTGGAAGAGATCAGTCTTGCGTGGCGGGAAGGCTCATCGTTAGGTGGGCCATAGCTCTTTGGCGACGACCTCTTCCTGACGTATCGACGGGCTAGGACTCAAACCTTTCCTCAATGGTGCATTGGCTCGTCGCTTGGATGGGCTTGGTCGCTCAATGGCGACGCCCGCCATCCATTGTTGGACAGGCCGTGACCCAGATCTTGATATGATCCTTCGTAGCTGGACTTTTGGTGGGCCTGTTGGGCCCCTAGCTCGTAGCGAGGTATTGAGCTCGGCCCATCACAGAATATTCCGTTCAGTTTATAATTTAATTTCATAAGAATAATTATAATTTGATGTTTTGTAATATGTAATTTCATAGGGAACATTTAAAATTTGAAGCTTTAATATAATTTATGCACCCTCTAAAGAAAAGTTTTGGAACCGTCACTGCTCCGATGGTAGGTCATACAGTCAATACAGCCTTCGATCCTCGAAAAAAAAACTAAGGAGATAGGGACCACGGTTTCGATGCGGGCCGTGTGAGTGATGCCAAATCGAGGCATAAACTATGAAAAAACATTGAACAATGTGTAATTTGAAACAAATTTTGCTTCAATTTTCTTCAAATTTTGGTTTTAAAAAATCCTCTTCAACACATACCTTCAATTTTGACTTCAAAACAAATAATATTCTTAGCATATTTCCCTTACACCTCGTCATTCTACTACTTCTCTAATTTCACAAACATTACACAAAGTTTAATCTTTTTACATAATGAACCCTCTCTTTTGTTTTAGATGATAAAATTTCAAATAAAATATTTATAATCCAAAATACTATTAAAATAGATTTTATTATTGAAGAGAACATACACAATAAAATGTCATTGACAAAAAGAAAACATTGAGAGAAAGAAATAATATATAAAGCATTTCGAAGATGACATGAAGAATACATTGACAAAAGAAAACATTGACACGAAGGAAACACTGTCATAAAGAAAATATTGATACAAAGGAAACATTGACATTAAAAAAATACACACATTAAAAGGAACATTGAAAATTGTATAAAAATATATACTAATCTTCAGAATTCTTGTATCTCTCCCATAAATACTCTATTGAAGCATTCTGAAGTTTAACATGATCATTTT
>JAFEMH010007988.1:0-68487 GCA_022495995.1 Adenophora triphylla var. japonica | reverse complement strand
CTCAATTTCTTCTTTGACCTGTAGAGACCATTCCGGCTTAATCTTTCTCAGTTTCTGTTTTACTGGCTTAGCATCTGGTGCTAGAGGAATTCTGTGCTCTACTATCGAACTGTCTAGCCCCGGCATATCTTTGTATGACCATGCAAACACGTCGATGTATTCTCTGAGCAGCTCGATCAATCTGTCCCTTTCAACCCCCTGGAAGAAGCTTCCAATCTGTGTCTCTTTAGGTTCTTCAATAGTACCCAAGTTCACACTTATCAAAACCTCCTCGGCAGCTTGGGCCCGGTTTTCCTCTTTTTCTGAAACCTGCTTAAAGATTTCTTTAATGTATTGTTCGTTTAGTGTGTTTGCATCTTGTTCAAATGATTCATTATTAACTGTTGTTAGGTTTTGAGTTAATTTATCATTTGTTAAGTTGGCAATAAGAGGATAATCAGAAAGATTTGTCATTTCATTCAAGATAAGGGGAAAGATGACATCGATTACATTTTCATAATCCTCAGGCGTGAGGCCTTCGGATGACTCTGAGGACTGGAATTCGAAGATTCCTGACTCGACTGAATAGACAACAGGGTGTTTGACACGACCGGGTTGAGGAGGACGGGGTACCAATCCAAGCTCCGTGATCATTTGCTGTCGACTGGCTATCGGCCCTGAGAATGTCTCCCAATTCTTCAATGGCATTTCTGTCTTAGTTACCAAAGTGCGAGGATCAAAATGACTTTCACCATCGTCTCCAATAACGGCAACTATCTCATCATCTGAATCGAAGTCGATCAAGTCTGGGATTTGTGCTTCTTCGTCAAACAACTCTTGCAAACCCCATCGATTGTCTTCACTGGGCCGGGCAAAGGGTTCTATCTCGGTGATCTTTGGAAGAGCTAACTCAAAGGCGGAGAAGTCCATTGTCCCGGATGCCGACTTTGACACCGGCCGGATTTCCTTTGAAGACGTACTCATTCCGAACGGTAGTGGTAGCCCTGTGGATATCCGGCAAATCAAGGAACATTCTTCGAACGGGATTGGCCGGCTTTCCCTAACTTTCTCAAGGTTCTCTAGAAGGGTTTTCTGCAAGGAGATCCGCGATCACTTTCATCATATTGTGTCCCTCCTTTTATAAAGTAATGGGTCGAGAGGCAGTTTGTAAGGATGGAGTGGACCCCTTCGCCTTTCGTGCCTTTTTAGCTTTTCCGGCATCCCGAGAGTTCGGTTTGTACCCCTAAGCCATATCTCGGTAGTCCGCTCCTTCACATCAATGATGGTGTTATGACCTTGAAGTCTTCTACCCAATCCAAGTCCCTA
Organism: Adenophora triphylla var. japonica; assembly: GCA_022495995.1. NCBI lineage: Eukaryota > Viridiplantae > Streptophyta > Magnoliopsida > Asterales > Campanulaceae > Adenophora > Adenophora triphylla. The sequence continues at coordinate 67,182 of JAFEMH010007988.1, read as the reverse complement.
AGATAACTTCATTTTTCGCATCATTCTCATGGCGGGAGGGATTTTATCTAAGTAGTGGTGAGGTCGGTGCAACACACTTGTGCCTTGGAAGAAGCTACGGAGAATCCGGTCAATGCTAACCCTTCATCATCGTGCTTGATCTCCAATATCGGGATATCCCCTGCCTTGGTTCCTTCTACCGTGACACTTTGTCCCCATAAATGGTGGTGATAGTTCCATCACTCGACCGAAATTTGACGCACTGATGCAAAGTAGAGGCTACCCGTTTATCCGGTGGATCCAAGGCCGTCCCAAAGAAGGCAAGAAATGAAATCGGAATGTCAATAACTTGAAAATCAACGTCCATGACCTTTTTCCGAACCACATCTTGAGAGTGGCGATCCCCAAAACCGATCGTGCAAAGTGAGTCATAGGCCTTAATAGTCTCGACTAGAAGGCTTTAAGTCCGTTGGCTTCGCATCCAATAAATCCATCATTTTAGCTGGCAAGACATTCATTGCAGACCCCCCGTCGACTAGTACTCGTGGCAATCGACGCTCTTCTAAGCGGACTGTGATGTAAAGAGGTTCGTTGTGACTAGCCCCATATTTTGGCAGTGTCTAAGTCGGTGAAGGTAATGATGTTTCCGTAGTGGATATTTCCAATCATTTGGACGACCTCATCCGGGGTGACATCTATGGGCACCATGGTCTTGGCAGCAAACTTTCTTCTAGCTTCAACTTATGAGGGTATGAGGAGGTCAACGGGGACCATAAGGAGATATTGGCTTGGGTACACTTTAACCGAGTCAACACCGGATCCTCTTTGTCGAGTCCGGTTTTTCGCCCGGCTTATAAGGCCTCTTATCCGTCTTCGACTCCGAGACGGCATTCCTTTTGTCACCCTTAGGTTGCTCAATACTCATCCGTCTGCCAGGAGTCATCACATAGACATTGGATTTTCCTTGGTCATTATTCCCTCTTGGAGGATTCTGTCAGTTCTTTCCAAAGTCGAGGCGGATTCTTACCGGCGTATGGCCAATTTCCCGCGATTGATCTCGATTGACGGTGCCGCCGGAAGCATAGGCGGCTTCCCAAATCTGGTCCTGTGTTACCGGCTTTTTGACCTTTTACGAGTTTGACCGGTGATTTCAACTTCTCCGTTTAAAGCTTTCACAGCCTCATTCAAACTTTTCAAAGTCGGCATCCAACAAGAATTATCACTTAGGAGTTTGGAGCTTGGGCCAATGGTTTTCTCGTCGAACCTAGCGGCTTCTTCAACGAGTGGGATCACATTTCCTCATCAGCCGGCCAAACATGTCCCTTCTTTCCTCAGGGTCCAACCTTTTTGACGGCATCTTGGACGTTGGCTAAACATTTTACTGAAATGGGAAATTCCATCATCAATAAGGACTTCGTGGGGTCAAACCTCATGGCGGGTTCTTTTTCCTTACCGTCGGGGAGATTTTCCGGGCTTTTTGGCTTGGGCTAACCATTCCTCTATTGTTCCTTAGGCACTTCGACCGTGTCTTCATCGGTGTCACTCACAGTAGCTCTCGTGGGAACTCTCGCCTTGGCTCACGATGACCAATGAGGGCAAAAGCAGGTCGGGATACTTGACGCCATATGAGGGGTATCTCGGACTCTTCCTCGGGCTTAGGGATTACCAGGGAAAACATCATTATCATCGTAGGACATAAGGGGGAATTTGGGGTCGCCTCTAAACTCAGGACTCTTTCCAAGGCATCCATACATTCTTCTTCGTACCAAGTTTAAGGAGTGACTACTAACACCGTGATAGAGTCTACCCTTCCCGATGAGAGTTTGGCTTCGGCGACGCTTACATGTTCCAGATCGGTGGGAGGAGCCCACTTCCCTCTTTGGCTAAAGCTTCGATCAAGTTCCTCCATTCACCAACTAAGTCCTTGTACGGAGTATTGAACTCTAGAATATAGGACTCATACACCGCCTCATCCTAAGCTAGCATCCTTCTCAGGAGCCTTTGCGCAGAGGCTGCCAGACACACTTTCGAGGTGATTTCATCCCCTATTCCAGTCCGTGGTTTTCTACCTCATGCTTGCCCTTCGGGTTTCACTTCCGTTGGCTCCAAGTCCATTCCTTCTACCGAACTGTCATCATCACTTTGTAAATCCACCCATTCCTATTCTCATTCCGTGACTCTTCGCTGTGGCCGTCCGAGAGGTAGGCAAATTCATGTGCGTTGTCAAAATTGGAAAGGTCAAACTGGCACTGGGATTCCAAGGTAGGGAAATTTGGCTCAGGCTAAAAGGAGGAAAAGGGTCCCATGGGGGGATGCAGAGGAAGTGAGGGTGTCGGGACCCTAACAGCTTGAGGTATTGGAGGAGACTGATAAGGGACAGTCTTTGGCAATGGGTCAGATGAGGATGGAGGAGGGCACGGTTATAGGCTAGCTCTTCTTCCTTAGCCATCTCGGTTACCCAAACCAAAGACTGCTTCTCTCTGTCAAATCGGCCATTCGACTCTCGAAACCGAGGATTCTCGCGAACCGTACGAGGATTCTGCGCTAACAAGTCGCCGACCGGTATTCTCACCCACTTCTTTCTCATTTGCGGAAAGGGATAGGAAAGGTTTAGACTCGGGGTAGGTGTTTAGGTAAGGCTGAGGCAATATGCAAATTAGAATCTTCAAGTTTACTTAAAACGTTGTCTTTTATTAATATCTATTTGGTTGGAAAAGGGGTTCTCGCCCTTCTTTTTCACAACTACTCTAGATCCCGGATCGCAGTGGGTTCCGTCACTACGTCTATAAGCCCCTCGTATTCCACCCGTATTTCGACCTCCTGTGGTGGACAGCCAGGGCGAGGGTCCTATAGGACACGCGGATCCCACCGACCGAGAGTAAAGAACGCTCCTATCGGGTCTAGCGGGTCATAGGACCTTTCAACGCACGAGCGTGCGGATTATAGTCAAGGCAATACCGGAAAGTCTCGTCTCTCGCCTCGACGGATCTTTGACGAGTTTCGCTTGAGCGAATGACGGTTTCTGACCTTCGGTAATGTCTGAGAGAATAATAGGCATGGGTCGGGCGGCAAAAGCCGGATGACACGGCGTCACATTGCACTTCGTTGCATACGCAAAGGCGTGAGATCGAATCGAAGTCAATGCCGGTCAAGATCTTGCCAATTTTTCCTTGTCGGAATTTTGGCAGAGCTTCGCTTGAGCGAAAGATCTTTTTATTTTTTTGGCAAAGACTCGGTCTTGACTCTTACGCATTCCGTGCGGGTCAAGGTCAATAGTCAATGTCGGAGTCAAGATCCCACCGATTTTCCTTGTCGGAATTTCGGCAGAATTTCGCTTGAGCGAAAATCTTGGCTTCCGTTATGAGCTAAGGCTTGACCTTTACGTGGGTATGCAACTGGGCTATATGACACGGACTAGACCAAAAAACCAACCAAAAGTCACGGTTTTTTGAAACGTGTGACACGGACTGTGCATTGGTCGACACTGGCTGCCATGGGGAGGTTGGGATGATTCCGTGCGCGCCCGGGAGCATCGTAAGGCTGTCCGTGACTGCAGCTGGAACCACCCTCGGGTTTGAAGGACGTGCGTGCAAAAGTGTACAGGATATATCAGGTGCGCGTAGTGTGCGGTCTCCTAAAAATGTTCCTTTTTGAGTTAAAACAGAGATTTTCATAAATGTGTTTTAAAGGAATGATTTTCGGGACGGGGAAAAATGCAACACATAAGCACGTAAATTTCACAGGAGCCCCAGTCAGTCATGGAGCTGAATAGCCCCAAGCTGCTAGGACTGCCAGATTAACCATGATTTTTCCTGGTGGAATTGCCACTGAGGTCGCACGGTCAGAATCCCATGAGGATTGAGCCGTACGACTGCATGGATCAATTTTCCAGGTTCCACTCCTTTTGCTATTTTCCCTTTCAAAGTATGCAAAGATTCCAAGATGCAAATGATGCAATGCATGGTAAAGAAAGCAAGCATGATTAATGAAATCGGCGATGGGAGTCTAACCCGCTCAAAGGGAAAAGCTTTCTTCTATTTTTTTTTTCAAAATTATTTTTTTTCGAAAAGGGGTACTGGTACGTGGATTGTTAAACCACCGATTATCCCAACTCCCACGTCAGGGAGTGTACAGGAAGGGTAAGTGGTTTCCACCTATATACCGAGTATCGCTTTTTGTTTTGAAAATAAAAGCTTTTCTCCTTTGGGATATCCCATTGTAGTCGCCAAACTGTGAATGTGGTGCCCAAATTTTGTGTTGGATTCACGCGAGTTTGAAGACATCCGAGTTATTTGAAAAACGGAGTCGCCACGCCATTTTGATTACCTCAAAACTTTGAAAAAAAGGTTTTTACTTGGGTTCGGAGGTTAAGTTACCCCTTGGGAAGAACGTTTGGCGTTCACCCAAAGTGCCTTGCCGGAGCAAGTCTCCCAAGATTTCATTAATCGTGCTTGCTTGCGTGCTTTCTTTGTGTGCATGTGTTTGAGAGTAAAAGGGGGAAATGTCCCAAGTTATCTTCCGGACGTACAAACCATTTGTTGGTTGTCGCTCAGGATTCCTTGGAATTTTATGTATTCGGGATTATGATCCCGTCCTCATCTTGTGACTTGTGATCATCGCATTTTAACCTCGGGACCCTCGGGAATTGCGTGATCGAGAGAATGACTCTCTTTTGGTCAAAGATGAGGTTCTTTAGGAAGGAATGTCCTTAGCCCATCAATCCTACGCTTTAAGACGGTCGAGCTCGTATAGAGGCTTCATACTCATTCTTAAGCGATAATCGGAGATATAGGGTTCAAGGTTATCCTTTTCCTAAAGAAATCATGAACCTTTAATGGAAGGAACGATGCAAAGATGAGAACTTTTACACCGGTCCGTTCCAAGGTTGGGGAAAGGGGGAATGCATGATGAAAATGACTCTTTAATGAAAAGATGACATTTTTGGTTTTAGCAAATGATGCTTTTTGATTTAAAGAAAAGGATCTTTATTGCAAATGATGCATAAAGATAGGATTTTTATGCAAATGATGCATTGAAAAAGGGGTTTTGATGCAAAGGATGCATTTTTATTGAAAAAGATTTGATCTTTATATGCAAATGATGCATAAAAATGACATTTTTATTTGAAAATGGGGGTTTTAGGTGCAAAGGGATGCACCTTTATGAAAAAGACTACATTTTTATGACAAATGAGGTCTTAATGTATGCAAAAGGAAAGGGGGTGATAAAGATGTGATCTTTATGAATAAATGCCAAGTCCCAAGCAAGATATATGAATACGATGAGCAAGTATATCAATTAAAATGCAAGGTTAGGGCGTGCGAGGTTACCAATCGTTTCCTTCGCTTCTTCGGACGGAGCTAGGAGAAGAGGTTCGTCTTGGGTCTTCAAGGAGGAGGGAGATGGCTTCTTGAGCTTCTTCTTCGCCTTCTTGAGCCTTCAAGGGTGTTCTTCACGTCTGATTGTGTTTGTGAGTGTATTGTATCTCTATTGTGTGTCTTGTTGTTGTTGTGAAATGGGTAGAGGAGGGCTCTATTTATAGGCAGTCTGGATAAGGCTAATGAAGCCGTGCGGTCAGAGGCAGCGAGCTAATGCAGCCGTGCGGGCTTATCCATTGTGACTCAGCATTCTAGAACCATGCAAGGTGGCATTATTCTAGAACCTTCCCTCCTAATTAAGAAAAACGTGTTTCTTAATTAGGAAGGATTCCCTTCAGCCTTTATTTAATAAAAAACAGTTCCGGAATGTTTCCGGAACACTAGGAAGGTCTGGGGAATTACCGGAAAACTTACCGAAATTGCCGGGAAAATTAACCGGAAGGCATGAGCCAGATTTGGGTACTTACACCTAGCTACTCTAGCCTCATTGGTAGAGATCCCCGAGGGAAAAGCCATAAAACCCTTCCAAGTGGGTAGAAGAGAAGCCCCAGCCTTCTGTTGTGAAGTAGACCTGGGACCCGAGCCTATAAAGGAACCCTGGTACAATCAAATTTACCAGTTCCTCAAAGATGGAGAGTCAGCTTTCAAAGACAAAGAGGGTAGACCGAAAGAAGGTGTCAGAACCAAAAGCTTACAAGCCTTGAAAAGGTTGGCCTCCCATTATGTCATTCTAGGAGGCAACCTATACAAGAAGCGGTACTAAGGACCACTCCTCTTGTGCGTCACTCGAGAAAAGGCCAAAGAGTTGATGACTGAAGTCCACAATGGTCCCTGCGGTCCTCATATGAATGCCAGATCCCTGATGCAAGTGATCCTCAGAATGGGTTACCTCTTGGATTTCCATGGAAGCAGATCGTGTCCGGCACGTCCGAGCATGCGACAAGTGCCGGCGGTTTGCCAACCTCAACCATCTCCGCCTCATGACACTGTATTGCATGACGACTCCTTGGCCGTTTGCAACTTGGGGTATTGACGTAATAGGGAAAATAGCCGGCAGAAGCAATGGACATGAATTTGTCCTAGTAGCCATCGACTACTTCACCCAAGTGGGTAGAGGCCAAGTCTACAAAGTCCTCACTTTCAAGAAGGTTGCCCAGGTTCATCAAAGAAAACATAATGTACGAGATATGGGGTGCCCAATGAGATCATTTAGATAATGGGTCGCACTTGAAGGGGCTGCGATAGGTTCTTCATCGAGAATTCAGAATCACTCGCCACAAGTCGTCTCCGTACGGACCTCGAGACTAATGGGCCGTGGAAGGCTGCTAATAAGACGCTCGAACGGATCATCAGGAAAATGGCCACCGTGGTCGCGATTGGCCGAAAAGCTGCACTTGGCACTGCGGGGCTCTGAACGTCTGTCGGAACGGCTACGGGAGAAACTCCTTTTGCCCTAACCTACGGGATGGAAGCGGTGTTACCGGTGGAGTTGGAAATCCCGTCATTAAGGGTCCTCTGGAAAATAGTGTCAATGAAGTAGAATGGTTGCGCGGCCGGCATGATGAGTTAGCCACCTTGATGAAAGAAGGCTAAAAGCCATGGAACACACCCGAGCCTACCAGGAGGCGGATGGCCGGAGCGTTTGATAAAAGGTCGAGGCCGAGAGACATCAAAGAGGGTGACTTAGTGTTGAAAGTAAAGCCCCTACCGAGACAACCCCACAGGAAAATGGGAACCCGTTTGGATCGGCCCTTATGTGGTGCGAGAAGATACTATCGGGAGGAGTCATGAAGCTTGCGGACACAGACGGCAATCCCTTTGTCCACCCAGTCAGCGGTGATAAGCTCGGAAGATACTATGTCTAAAAGAAAAATAAAAAAAGTGCAAAAGAGTAATACCCGGCTAAGTGAAAACCCCAAAAGGGCGGTCTAGGCAAAAGACGGGGTTGCACATAAAAAAAAAGAAAAATCTTAGTGCAAAAAGAGTAATGCCCGGCTAAGTGAAAACCCAAAAAGGGCGGTCTAGGCAAAAATAGAGTGCACATAAAAAAATAGAAAAAAAAAAAAAAATAGTTCACGAGAATGAACTACGAAGACTGAGCCCCTTAGTCTTTCTTGTAAAGGGGAACGTAGGCGGCCATATATGGTTCGGTCTAAACAATAAAAAGGACAATCAAGCTTCCATGAAGTGCGTCCTAAATAATAAAGGGTATTTCGGTTTTCATAAAACGGGTCCCAATCAATAAGACATTTGAATTTCCATGAAATGTGTCTTGATTAATTTCTAAGATAATATTTCTTGTTCATTACAAGTTAAAAACTTCTTGATGAGTTCAAGCACGGTCTACTCTTGACTCTGCTAACACCTTTCTACAAAGATCTAAAATACAAAAAAAAATGCCTAAATAAACTAATGTGTTTGCAAAATGGCAATAAGGGAATCCTAAGAAAAGATGCGTCGATCGTCATTATTTGAGTCTTCTTTGGTCTTCTTCCCTTTACCTCGACCCCGTCGAGTTTTCTTTCTCTTCTTTTCTATAAGGTCGGTATCCCTTATCCCGATCTTCGGTATCCTCTTGGAGCCTCTATCAAACTCGTGTCAATAAGTTCCCTCTCTGCACGAGCACGAGTCCGCACTTCCTCCCTGCGAGCCTCGGTCGAAAGGAGCGATCTCGGACAATCTCTTGTATCGAGCCTCCATATCCCGATCAGGTCACCGTGGTTATGGCGACTCGCCTTAGCCTCGGTCTCCTCGAGTCCTACTCGAGTCGCGATCGGCTCCCAATAAAGCTGACGTCTTTCCCCCAAAATGACTGAGTCGCTCCCATTTCCCTCTCGTACCGGTCCAAGTAGACGGTGGTCGAGATGGTACTCTTCACTGCTCTGAAGATAGCCACAGGTGGGAAAGCGGCATATGTCCAAGCCCTCGAGAAGAATGAGAAGGCTGTTTGGATCTCTCATGTCGATGGCATCACCTCCATGGTCAGGATGTCCTCCCGATCGCTCAATGGCTCTTGTAATGCCCCAAATTGCTGGATACCAAGCGGGGAATGTAGAAGGACGACCAGCGAGAACCACTGGAACCCTCGCGGCATAAGACTCTGAAATATCCTCACAGTGCGCAACCTCGATGAGGTATCCACCAACGAATGTCGAAGTGGATAGCCTAGCCATCGTCGGCTCCGGCTACCACTGGTCTGTTGCCTCGGTGCACCTCTCAGAAATCACCCAAGGGCAGCTGAGTCGGCAAAGCCCACAGCAAAGCCCAGAGCCTCTCCTGCGGCCACAAAGTCGATGCACGGAGGACTCCCGAGACCTCATGAAATGGTCTCCCTAGCCATCCTATCGATGCCATGAAGGGTCTCACCCAAAACCAATGGTACAATATCCTTCCCGGCCACTGCGAGTCTCGACCATGTCCAAGAGACCACCATGTGATCCCAGCGGACTCGGCGGTGAACGGAGCGAGAAAATATGCGAGAGAATGAAAGCATCCATAGCCACCGTGGTCGCGGTCATAGCCGGAGACCCAAACTGCCGGGATACCGAAAGGTCAATCCTATCAGGGCTATCATCATCCCTCGGCCTCTTCCAAAGAAATCTGCGAGAAAAGATGCAAGCTTTACCGCCACTGGCGCGTCTCCGATCAGCGGAATAGATATAGCCTCAATCTCGGGACCCCCAATCAAGGCTCGGAAGTCTTCATGCGTTGGGACAATCTCGTTGTAAGAAAAGCGATAAACATGTCTCGGACGTCCCAAAACCTTCTTCTTTGCTCTCAAAAGGTCCCAATCGGGCGGGAGATACCTCAAATGCCATAAAGACTTGATCTTGAAGGAAGAATCAAGCAGCCCCTTGTGAGATTGGAAGTTATGCTTCACCCAAGATTGAAGATCGGACGAAAACGGTCTCGCTTCCCCCTTTGCAATCGACGGGCTTCTCCATTGCAAGATGACCAAAGATGGTGTCTTTAAGTCCAAAATGTGCTGCAGGAACAATTGGGACAAGTCTAGAGTGAAAATGAAATGAAATGGCCAAGCCTTGCTTTTATTCGAAAATAACCGGTTCGAGACGGGCGTGAGCCGCACGGCTTCATTTGCCCTCGGGACCAAAACCGCACGGCTACATTAGCCATCTGCGAAAAAAATTCTGCGGCAAACAAGTTGCTGCCCAAGGGAGTTTTCACCCCACTTTTCAACCAAAACCTGTACAAAAACATATCCGAAGCCATTCAAGCATTTATATACCATTATAAATCATTTTGGCCCAGTTTCAGCCCCAATTCCAAGCAAAAAGCTGCCCCGAGGCTCAGATAATATGCAAATTTAAAAAGCATAAATTAGGAAAGTAAATAAAGCATTAATACAATGTCTTTGCCCCATCGGCGCCCAAATAAAGCAAAAAATTAAACAAAGTGTGCATCAAATGTGTTAATTGTTTGTTTTGTTCCTAATTCCACTCTAGAGACCTCCTAGGCCTCCGATTCTTCCTCTTCCTCATCACTACTCAGCTCATAAACGCTAGCCTCCCTCAGCAAGTCCTCCTGGTCGCTCACGTCAGACAGATGGACATTATCGTGTCCGTACTCAGCCAGCTGCTCCAGAATGTCAGCGTTGGGTCCCCGCCCCCAAGGCGTAGCGGAAGAGTACTCAGGCCGATGAGGTGACGGCTGTGCCCCAGACATGCCGTCTCTTGCGCCGGGCTCCTGTGCGTCCAGCTGCCGCCTTTGAAGCGCGAGCCGGCTTCCTCGAAGGGACCGGCACATGTCCTTCCGGCCCTAATACACGACCGGCCTATCGTAAGTGCGAGTTTGGAACACGAGAAAAAGAAGAAAAAAATCTCGAAAAATCTCGAGAAAATCTCGAATTGCAAAAAGCAAAGAAAGGCTGAAAAAGGAAAAACCCTAAAAGTATACTTACAGTCTTGTCGGGCGGCGGGGTATCTTGGGGCTCCCTAGTATCGGGGACGGGAATCCTCATCCTCCTCGGAACTCCGTGGACCCATGGACAGTGTGCGCGGGAGGGATCGGCGGAGTCGATGGGCTCATCCTCCCCGTACCACTGAGTGACCGCCGGCTTCACTAGCTTACGTGGCGTCCTCGGTCGGCTGCTCCACAAACACGGCGTAGGGGTATCCATATCAAAGTACTCCTCGGCGGCCACGCACACACAGTACCTAGCAATCTTATATGCCGATCCACAGGCTGCGGCATCCGTCTTGGAGGATCACGAGGAGTAATGGCGTCGATGGAGGGACATGGCCATGCTGCCTCGGAAATGGTCCCCAAATATATGACATCACATGTCGGCCCGTCGGCCATCTCCATTGCCTCGTCGCCTCAATGGCCTCTCCCGGCCAAGATCTCAGGATACACTAAGGGTAGAAGTCCACTCCGTCGTGCCCATCCTTGTTGATGACCGGCCTCACCATCTTGTAGTCAAAAGTGATCCGGGTCTTTCCCGTGAACTTATCCCTCGCATCTCCCCTCCAGCGGACCATAGCAGGGAAGATGGTGATATCGCTCTGTTGGTTCCACGGAAAGAACACGATCACCTCACAGAACCAGACATGCATGTTCAAAACATCAAAAGAGTCATTTCTCTTTCATAAAAGTCTCAAGGGCAGAAAGTGGAAAGAGAAAAGAAAGAGGGACTACCTCGAGGGCAAAGGAGAAATAATCCATGGAAGCGGACCTTGTTCATTTGTACAGGATCCAAGGAGAAGTACAACTCCGCTCAATCCGGCCTCTCCCAGAGACCGTCCCAATCCCATCCACATTCTCCCGGAGAGTCGAGGAGGCAAGTCATGGCCGGTGTCCCGAGAATTAGCAAAAATGGTGGTGATAGCATCAACCATACGAATGCTCTAGCCAGTGGCTGGGCGATCACATCGCTAACGGCAAAGTCCGTATGCGGTTACGGGATCGCCACCTCGACATTCTGCGTCTCCATACCCGGTCCCTTGGGAATCGGCTCAAACCGACCAAATCTACGAACTCCTCATTTGTGATATGGTCTCTCAAAGTCACGGGCCTCCGGTGAAGCTGTAGACCGGTGATAGCCGTGAAATCGGCGGGAGTCATTTGTCGGCTCTCCCCGGCTTAGATGAAAGCTATGAGTGGTGTCCCACCAAAACTCGAGATAGGGCTGGACCCGAGCCACTTGCTCTTCGAGGTGATGTGGATCCCCTGCCGATAGCCTCGATGAATAAATCTAGGCGGTAGCCCGCACTTTGTTGCTTGGGATTTACCACATTCTTCTCAAAATCTGGCATCCTCTGCCAAAGCCTGACCGCTATCTCAGATGGTCCTCTGGACTTGTTCTCCTGTAGACAAGCACAACAAAGAAGTGTGTCAATCATTCATCATTTTCAAAAGCATGCATATATTCAAAAAGTGCACATGTTTTCAAAAGAAAAGCATTCACAAAAGTTTTTCTAGCATCATTTGCATCAAAAAAGCGTCTTTCATCACTTGAAACACGTCATGTCAAGCCCCATTGCTTTCCTAAAGCACAAAATCACAATTTTCACAATTCTTTGCACAAAAGCATTATTCTTTCAAAAATGGCATGCATGAATCCTTTTCATCTTCCAAAAATCTTGTTTTCTCATTGATAATCAAAATTTTGACCTAGTTCTAGCACATGCAAGAACTCCGTCTCACTTTAGGCAATTATCATTCTTATTTTATTTTCGAGAAAAAAAAGTGGGTCATTCCCATTATTTTTGTCAAAATAAATTGCACATGCATATTCTTAGCCTCATAGGTTCATCGTCAATGTCTCAAAATCATTCAAAAATCTTAGGAAAATCCTAGAAAATTCCTAAAATTCGGGTCAAGTCCTAAATCAATGAAAATTCAATCAAAATCGACGGAATCGAGCCAAATAAGAGCGCTTACCCCAACCGGACGCGGGTTCGTAGATTTATGCTCTCTTCTCCCCGGGTAAAGCTCCGACGGAGGCGTAAGAAAGTCATACTTTCTCTCCGTCCGAACGAGCTCTTTCCTCCTCCTTCTCGCAGCCGCGGAGATGTTTCTTCTTGCTTGCCTCGGTATAGGATTGCCCTCCGGATCCATTCCAATCGATAGAAGCAAAGGGAATTAAGGATTTTGAAGAAATTCTCTCCCTCTTCTCTCTCTTCCTCGGCAGCTCTTGGGCGGCAATAATGCCCAATGCCCGTTCAAATCTGTTTTAAATAATCTGGAAAAATCAAGCTTCTAGCCGTACGGCTTCTTTTTCTCCATCTCATGCCGGGCGGCCTCATTCGCTCTGAACAGAAAATTACAATCCTGCCCCTGGACTTTCCACTTGGGCATGCAATTCCCATTATCTTTTAACTAAGATAACATCTTTTTCAGAAGATATCCCTTATCTCCTAAGCAATTGAGCTTTCTTCCCAGTCGCCTCCGTTAATTCCGTTATAACGGGATAATGCTAGGTGACATCCTCCGAATTGTCAAAACTCTAAACTTAGCTTACCTCTATCCCAGATAGCGACGTATGCTAAGTTCTCTAAACTCAAGCTACCTCTATCCCGGATAGTGACGTACGCTCGAGTTCTTCTAAACTTAAGCTACCTCTATCCCGGATAGTGACGTATGCTCGAGAAACTCTAAACTTAGCTTACCTCTATCCCGGATAGTGACGTATGCTAAGTTCTCTAAACTCAAGCTACCTCTATCCCGGATAGTGACGTATGCTCGAGTTCTCTAAACTTAAGCTACCTCTATCCGGATAGTGACGTATGCTAAGTTCTCTAAACTTAAGCTACCTCTATCCCAGATAGTGACGTACGCTCAAGTTTCTCTCAACTTTAGCTACCTCTATCTCCTCGATAGTGACGAAAGCTCTAGTTTCCTCAGGTGACAGCCTCCATTAATTGTCAAAACCTTCAAGGATCCTAGACATCGTTCCTAACTATCTAGTGATGCTTGAACTACGATCAAGGCTTGATTCCTCCGGGATACGTAGGTAGCCTTTTATAAAAGGTCCAGCCATCCGACCACTTTGGTCACCCTGTTCCTTCGTCACTCATCAGCGATGAAGTAATCCCTCATAGAGGTTCAGCGGATCTATTCCGAACTACGGCCTGGCTTAATTCCTCCGGGATACGTAGGTAGCCTTCCAGAGGTTCAGCCACTCGACCACTTCGGTCTCTCAATCTGTCTCGGCATTCGCCAGATCGGATCCTTTTCTATCGACAACCCCACTCGCCTTGCAAGTGACGTTGCCGAGGGGCTTCTGTAAGTACCCAAATCTGGCTCATGCCTTCCGGTTAAATTTCTCGGCAATTTTGGTAAGTTTCCCGGTAATTCCCCGGACCTTCCTAGTGTTTCGGAAATATTTCGGAACAGTTCCAAATTGAATAAAAGGCTGAAAAGGAGCCTTCCCAATTAAGAAACACGTTTTTCTTAATTGGGAGGAAGCTTCTAGATATTGCCACCTTGCATGGTTCTAGAAATGCTGAGTCACAAGGGATAATGCCGCACGGCTGCATTAGCTCGAGGTCCCTAGCCGCACGGCTTCATTGGCGATTTCCAGACTACCTATAAATAGAGCCCTCCTCTACCCATTTTAAAAAAACAAAAATCACCCACAAATACTCATAATACGTGAAGAAACCTCCCAAGAGCAGCTGGAAGTTCAAGAAGGTGAAGAAGAAGCTCAAGAAGTCATCTCCCTCCTCCTTGAAGGCCCAAGATCAATCCTCTCATCCTAGCTTCATCCAAAGAAGAAAAGGAAGCCATTGGTAACCTCGCACGCCCTAACCTTGCATCTTAATTGCTCTATAATTGCTCATTGCATTGCTTTTATCTTGCTTGAGATTTGGTAGATTAAAGATCATATCTTTATATTCCCCCTTCCCCTTTGCATGCATTAGGCACCATTTTCCATTAAAAATGTAGTCTTTATCCATAAAGGTGCATCCTTTGCACCTAAAACCCCTATTTTCCAATAAAAAAGTCATCTTTATGCATCCTTTGCATATAAAAATCAAATCTTTTCAATCAAAATGCATCCTTTGCATTCAAAATCCCTTTTCCAAGCATCATTTGCTTTAAAGATCATGTCTTTACCATAAACTAGCATCCTATGCTTTTCAAAATGTAATCTTTATGCATCCTTTGCATATTGAATTCAAATTTCTTCATAAAAATGCATCATTTGCATAAAAATCAAATCTTTATGCATCCTTTGCAATAAAGAACATTTCTTTAAATCAAAATGCATCCTTTGCAACCCAAAAATGTCATCTTTTCATTAAAAATGTCATTTTTACATGCATTCCCCCATGTCCCCATTAGTAACCTCGGAACGGACCGGTGTAAAAGATCCTATCTTTACATCGTTCCTTCCATAAAGGTTTCATAATCTCTTTAGAAAGGGACACCTTTGAACCCTATATCTCCGATTATCACTTAAGATGAGTATGAAGCATCTATACGAGCTCGACCATCTTAAAGTGTAGGATTGATGGGCTAAGGACCCTCCCTTTTCTAAAGAACCTCATCTTTGACTATAAAGAGAGTCATTCTCTCGATCACGCAAGCCCCAAGGTTCAAAAATGCGATGATCACAAGTCCAAGATGAGGACGGGATCATAATCCCGAATACATAAAATCCAAGAAATCCCGAGCGACAACCAACAAATGGTTTGTACGTCCGGAAGACAACTTGGGACATTCCCTCCCCTTTATTTTCAAACACATGCACACAAGAAAGCACGCAAGCAAGCACGATTAATGGGATCTTGGGAGACTTGCTCCGGCAAGGCACCTTGGGTGAACGACGATCCGTTTTTCCCAAGGGGTAACTTAACCTCCGAACCCATAAAAATCCTTTTTTCAAAGTTTTGAGGAAATCAAAATGGCATGGCGACTCCGTTTTTCAAATTAAACCGGATGTCTTCAAACTCGCGTGAATCCAACAAACAAAAATTTGGGCACACATTCACACTAGGCTGATAATTTTCCAAAGGCCGGAGCAAACCTTCTCTCACCAAACCTCTGAAGATATCACTCAAAGGCATCCCAAAGTTTCTCAAGTCTTGGAACCGGGACCTGGATGCATCAGGTTTCTTGGGAAGAAAGGAAGTGGCATTGTTACAGTCCTGTCCCGCATAGCTAATCACTTCTTTACCTTTTGGTTGGGCAGGAGCTGTGTTGGAGGTGGAAGAAACCCGGTATCTGTAAGCGAGAGTGCGGCGGTGATTTGATTGTAAGCCTTTTCGAACTTAGCCGGAATTAACCATTGCACGCAAGTCGGCGTAGGGAAGTGGCGAGGAAGCTCTCAAATGCGGCTTCAAGCATGATCGAAAGATGTCTAATCTTGCTCCTCGTCAGAGAGAAGAATGGCCATTTCACTAAGCTTCGGGTTCCACCTTTTATAGAAATCCCCAATATTCTCATCGTGGCGCTGCACCGTTGTCTGCAGGGTCAACTCTGTTTGTTTCCCATTCCAAGTTGGCTTTATACTTATCCGTGAAAGTGCTGGTAACTGTTCCCAGTAGCCCTAGCTTCAAGTGCAATCGGAAAAACCATTTCAAAACCCCGACTTCAAAGAGAGCTGAAGTAGTCGGCCAAGCTGCTGGTTTGTGCATCCCTTAGCTTTCATTGCCAAAGTGTAGGTGTCCAAATGAGTTTTAGGGCACGCACTTCCATCAAACAGATTCGAGATTGGGCATCACGAACTTGTGAGGCGAGGGTACAATTGAGTTGGGATACGTAGGCCGAAGAGCGGTGTTCCTTTTGACGGTCGATTCAGCGATCTGCGCTTTCATTTCCTTGTGTTGCTCCATAAACCAAGCCAATTGGGGATCCAAAGGTGGAGCGGGAATGCCCGAGCCGATATTTGAGCCGGGAAGAGGACTAGCTGTTGGTGGTGCATTGGTGGAAGGAATACCATATCCGGAGCATAGGTGAAAACTTGTCCTTGGCCCAAATTACCCTGGGAGTGTAGGTAGGAGCTTGGGCAAAGGGATAGAACCCGGCGACTTGCTTTGTTGGCTTTCAATCGGCAGAGAAGATGGAGGCGGATCTGAGGTAGCCGGATGGCTTGGATTTCCAGTGAGGCCCATAAGTAGGTTTAAGTACGAGCTGCTTTGTCACACAGTTGTTGAATTGCATGGGTGGTTGTGGCGATGATGCATAGCAGAGAGGATCTTGTGGTCTGGTGATTCCGATGAAGCTGGGATGGGGGCTTGGTAACCCATTGAACCCCGAGTGAGAAATGGGTTTGCGGAAGGCTGTGAGGAGCTTGGTGAGCTAGCATCATTCGAGGAGGGGCTCCCGACCGTTGCCCCGAACCAAACCGCGGTGGCATTCCAAACCGTTCTGCGAAAGTCCAGATTGATTGGTCCCAGGCGAGGCGGGATCCCAATTTGCTGTGGCATTCAGGTATCCCCAACCATGGGAAGGCATTTCGTGCGACTTTGTCCCCACCGAGGAACTGTGAACCGCGGTTTGTGCCGTCGGCTGCATGGATTCGGTGGTGCGTGGTTGGGAGGCTGGGCGACCCAGAGGTCGAGGAGCATGGGTTCTGGTAGTGGTACCATAGGAGGTGGGTGGTGGCATCCTGGAGTAATCAGGGTGACTGAGAGTGGGATTGGCATCCTCGTCTTCTTCCACGGTGAAGGTGCCATCGGGATTGAGGCTGGCGGCCAAACCATGGCTTTTGATAGCCTCCATAAGGCTATTCGGTTGTGCTTCTGTCGCAATCTCATCTGTTA
Organism: Adenophora triphylla var. japonica; assembly: GCA_022495995.1. Lineage (NCBI taxonomy): Eukaryota > Viridiplantae > Streptophyta > Magnoliopsida > Asterales > Campanulaceae > Adenophora > Adenophora triphylla. The sequence continues at coordinate 50,096 of JAFEMH010007988.1, read as the reverse complement.
CGCTAACCGATTCCCTTTGTTGTTACGTCGAGGGGTCCCGGGAGGCGGAGTGACGTTGTCCCCATCATTACCGGGCGATGCGGACATTACGAAACCCAGAGTCGGAACAAACGGCGAAGCTGATGACGCGCTTGACTCTTCCCAACTAATCAAACGGTGACCCGGTGTCCGGAACCAACCTTTGTGAGGAGCTGTGGGGTAAAGACACGAGGGTTCAGATGTCTGGGAATTGAAGGAGGGTAAGTGTTTGGGCTTTGGGCTCATGCAACATGCGGTTATTTGTTCACGTTTACTTAAAAGATGTTTTATTAACCTAATCGGTTGGAAAAGATTCTTCTTTTTCGCAAACTACTCTGGATCCTGGATCAGTGGGCCCCGTCACTACATCTATAAGCCCCTCGTATTCCACCTGTATTTCGACCTCCCAGGGTGGGCGGCCCGGGCGAGGGTCCTATAGGGCAGCGGGTCCCACCGACCGAAAGAAAAATGATCCTAAAAGTCGGCGGGTAATCGAGTCTTAACGAGCATTCGATGTAAATTACGGACAAAGGCGACGTCAAAAGTCAAGATCATGTCCGAGGGCTCGACGAAAAGTCGGCATGATTTGGACGATAAGCGTCCACAATTGATCTTGACTTGTCGTCGGTTAAGCCGTAATTAGGCATGGAATAACCATTAATCACACGATGACTCGGTGTCATCTTTGGGAGTACGTGTATAATTTGTGCCGAGTCGGGCCAGAAGTCAAGTCGCCGGTCAATATCTTGGTCAAAGTCTGCGGCGAAAAACCGGCAGAACTTTGACTGATTAGGGTCCCCGAAAGATATTGAATCGGTATGCCGACAAAAGCTTGAAAGGAAAGGTCTATACACAGACAGGGCATGACACAGACCAGACTAAAAACCAACCGGGTCTCGAACAAAGTGTGTCACGGACAAGTGCATGGTCGACACGAGGCTCCATGGGATGTTTGGGTAGTCCTGTGCTTGCACCGAGAGGCGTAATAAGACCAAACGGGCCGCGGCAAGGATTTCCCCGGGTTAGGGACGTAGTGTGCAGTGTACGGTCACGTGCGCGTAGTGTGCAAGCAGTCTATTTTCTTTTTCTGAGTAAAATAGAAATTTTTCATATGTGTCTTAAAAAGAATGATGCATGATTTTTTTTTGAAAATTTTCTTTTTTTTTGAAAAACTTTTTTTTTTGAATTTTTTTTTGAAATGAGCACATAAGCACATAAGCACAAGAATTCCGACAGTTAGGGACATGATTCCGACAGTCAAAATTTTGACTTTTTCCGAGGCGGCCAAAACAACACGAATATGTGCAAACCCGATACACACACACAACAAATGATTTTTAATGCCGGGACGGAAGCTTGACCCTCAAAAGCTTTTCTTTTTTTTTTGAAAACAATGATACCGGTACGTGGGATTGTTAAACCACAATTTATCCCCGACTCGTGTTAGGAGGCGATAACGGGAAGTTTAATGGTTTCCACCAATATACCAAATATCATTCATTTTTTTTTTAGAAAAAAGCTTATTCCATCCCCAGCGGAGTCGCCACTGTGATGTACCCGATTTTTTTTGAAATCAAACGGAGTCGCCACGCCATTTTTGTTTTAAGGGCCAAAACTTTGAAAAATGCCCGAGATTAGAAATTTGGGTTCGGAGGTCACGTTACACGCCGGGAAGGATGTTAGTGTGCACCCGGAATGACTCGTGAAACGAGTCTTCCAAGCTTAAAAACCATTTGTGTGTGTGTGTGTGTGTGTTACTTTGGCCAAAATAAGTTGAAACTGAGGAAAGTAAAAATTGGGAATTCTTTATTAGACTTTGGACAGATCCCATGATTTTTGGTGTGATTTTTGGGTTGAGATTTGACACTCAAAAGATTTTTGGAAGTTGAAAACCATTTCTGCCAGAATGAAAAAGGCAGTGGACACTTGATTTTGAAATGGACTTTAGGGCTTGAAAACTCCAGAATCTGGGAAAAGACCGAGAATGAAAAATGTTCAAAACACCTTAAATAAGGTTTATATAAAAGAACTTCCCATTTTGGAGATGATTTGAGGGACCAAAACCTTCTGGAAATCTCAGATGTGAGATCTGGATTTCCAGAGACTGATGAACTGACCTTTAAAGGAAAATTTGAAAAATGGAGTTTTACTCACGCAAAAAATAAAGTAAAAATATTTCTGGAAATATATGGATGTTGGCTACAAAAAGTATTTTGTAGTCAACACCAAATTCTAAGTTTATCTGTGTCCAAAAATTTACACAATGGACTGAGGTCTTAGAAAATTGCTACTGGACAGCAACTTCTCAAGAAGGAAAATGTGATTTTAAAGGGGGTTTTGCATCCATGCTTGTCCCCATTTCCCTAGGTTTTGATTAGTAGTCACTAGACATTTTAGTGGTGATCTACTATATCAAACCATCCTTGGGGTACATTAGGACTTAAGCATTTCATTTGCTTGGGAAGGGGAATTTTGTAGAGATGAAATTAAAGAGAAAAATTAACTAGAGATTTAAAATGTGGACCATTTGAGATGGTCATTCATGAAGATGAACTTCAAGATGACCATCTTAGGTCAAGATTTAAGTTAAAATAGACATAAAGTAAATCAAAGTAAGGAGAACAAGATGAACAAGAAGTTAAAAGGGAGTTTTAGGGTTTAGAGAAGGAGGGCTTTACCAATGGTGACACCCTATCTTCCTAGGCTTGGAATTTAACTTGAGGAGTATCAAGATTTGGTGTTTGACTTGAGGAGTATCAAGATTTGGTGTTTGGATTTGTGTTTGGGTGGATTCAATGCTTGAATGTGTTTAGGGTTTGATGATAGAGTTGGTCAAAGAGAAAATAAGTAGATAACACTTAAGTCCTCTATGTTTTCTCTCTACTCCTCCTCCTAAGGGGTGATTTGAGCTTGGATTGATGTATGTATGAGAGTATGTATGAGAGTGTTTTGAAAATATTTTGAGTGAGTGGGATTTGGGAAAGATTGAAGAGAAAATGGTGGCAATTCTAGTGAATTCCCACTGTTTTCTCCTTATTTTTCGCCAGAATACAGCTTCTGTGAGCCAATTGTGTTGTGTAAACTGAGAGAGGAGGGTTCAATTTATAGCCCTCTGAAATTGACAAACATATCCGCATGGATTGGGTTGTAAACGTGCACTGTTCATTAAATGCAGCTCCAGGCTTTGGACAGGAAGAATAAAATTCAAAAATTCCAGCAGTTTATGTTTTTCAACTTGCCCAATTCGGTTTTTTCCAATTTCTTTTGCTTTTTGAGATTCTTTTCTTGGTTTATCTTTAAATGGCAAACCCTAATCTACCCTTGGTTGGTTAGAAATGTTAGAAATGTTAGAAATGTTAGGAATGTTAAAACTTCCGTTAATTTTCTAACGAAAATGTCAACAACTCAAATTGGAGTACTTACACCTACCCACTTTCTTTCTTACTTTATTTTACTTTTCATACTCACAATATTTACTTTTTCTTAATCTTCATGCCAGATCAAACTAATAACATTAAATCGGGACATAGGAAGTAGTTTTATATCATTCATCTCACTCATTATCTCTCCTAATTTAATTTTATACTTATAATTCCAATCAACGGACTGTTTTTTTTCAGGAGCATTTACCATATAATCCCTCTTACAAACCAATACTACCTCCTAGGACAAGTTGTATTTTGCTTAACCATATAATCCCTAGCTTAATAAGCACACCCTCTTAACATTTTACTAAATTCACCCTCCTATCATTTCACTAAGTCTACCCTCTTTAACAATTTAATTTCTTTCAAACCACCCTTACCTTAGGTCACCCCCTCCCCATCTTCTCCGGTCAACACTTCCGGCAACCAACTTCAATGACTTTTTTTTTTTTTTTTACGTCGGCGACCTCTCCGTCCAAACAATTGAGAACTTAACTTATCGCAAGTTCTCGCCTGTCAACTAAACTACTAAGAACACAATTAACTCCGCGACCACCAACTCCGGTGACCACTCAACTCCAGCGACCTCACGAAGCGACCAAACAACTGAGAACTTAACTTATCAGTAAGTTCTCAGTTGTCAAATAAACTACTAAGAACACAATTAACTCCGGCGACCACCAACTCCGACGACCAAATAACTGAGAACTTAACTTATTAGTAAGTTCATAGTTGTCAACTAAACTACTAAGAACACAATAAACTCTGGCGACCTCTCCGACGACCAAACAACTGAGAACTTAACTTATCGCAAGTTCTCGCTTGTCAACTAAACTACTAAGAACACGATCAATTCCGGCGACCACCAACTCCGACGACCAAACAATTGAGAACTTATCAGTAAGTTCTCAGTTGTCAAATAACTACTAATAACACGATCAACTCTAGCAACCACCAACTCCGGCGACCTCCCCAACGACCACCAACTCCGGCGACCAAACAACTGAGAACTTAACTTATCAGTAAGTTCTCAGTTGTCAACTTAACTACTATACTAAGAACACAATCAACTCCGGCGACCTCCCCGGCGATTTCTTCGGCGATCAAACAACTGAGAACTTAACTTATCAGTAAGTTCTCAGTTGTCAAATAAACTACTAAGAACACGATTAACTCCGACGACCACTAAATCCGGCTACCAAACAACTAAAAACTTAACTTATCAGTAAGTTCTCAGTTGTGTCCACTAAGAACACTATCAACTCCCGCGACTAAACAACTAAAAACTTTAACTTATCAGTAAGTTCTCAATTGTCACCTAAACACATTGCACGCAGGAGTCCTGAATTATTTTTAAAATGTCTACCATCTCAACACAGAAAACACAAATTCATCAATTTGAAAATCTATAATTTCTGAGATTACCAATCTATATATAAACCAAATCCTTTACAGTTTCTAGATCATTATAATTCTCCAACAGAATGTCTAATTACAGTAGGTACTGAATTTTTATTTTTTTTTTATTTTTTTGAAGAACTACAAAATTTAGTATTTGGAATCATAGCCCTGGAAATAAAAAAAATCACTGAAATATAACAGAAATCTCTTTGTGTGTGAGAGAGAATTTATATAGTTAATCAAATGCAAAGAAGAAGATTAGAATGGTGTGAGGATGAATCCTTTAGGGTTCGCTCCCGAGTCTAAAAATGGAGGGGAAGGGAAGGAAAATGGAGGAAATGTGGGAGGATTTCCTCCCTAATGGTGATCCTGAGTTTTTTTGAGGAGGGAAAGGGAAGGAAATGAGGGGCTCATTTCCTTCCATTTTAATCCTCCCGTGTGTGGGCGGATTGGGGAGGAAAGAAATGTTCAGCCATTTCCTCCCCCTCCCTTCCCTTCCCCTCCCTTCCCTTCCCTTCCCTTTCTCTCCCTAAAAAACTCGGGAGCGGACCCTTAGGGGCAGGGGGTGGGGGAGGATAGTAATCAGCAGGTCCATGGTGTCTTCTTCTTTTCTTCTTACAACAAATAAAGAAAATACTCAACACAACTAGAAGCACCACTCCTCCGATTGCAATTCCGACCACAGTTCCTACCGATATCCCATTTTCGTCCCCATTTGAATATGATGAGTTAGAAGGCGGTGAGGGAGTAGAACCCCTAGGGGCTGGTGGAGGCGTTAATCGACCCGGCGTGGGAGGACTTCGACCGGTCGACGGCGGAGAATGCATTGTACCTGTCGAAGGAGGGGGAGACAAGCGATAAGACGAAGGAGGTGTGGCGGACGTGTGTGGAGCAGGATGAGAGGTGGATGGGGTTGGAGTAGACAGTGGTGGAGGAGAAGCAGATGGCGTGACGGAAGCCGGCAGAGAGATAGTTGGTAGAGAGGCGGCCGGAGGTGTAGGAGAAGCATGAGGAGGAGATGTGGCTACCGAGGCGGAGGTGAAGCAGAAGCTGCTGGAGGAGGAAAGGTGGAATCAGTTGGTGGTGTTGGAGTTGTCGGAGCCGGTGAGGTTTCCGGCGGTGGTACTGACGATACATTTGTTGAAGGGGGGTTTCTCTCTCTAGAAATTAATAAGTAGAGGGAGAGGGAGAGAGGGACTAATGGAAAAAAGGAAGGCTTGTTGGAGAGAATTATCAGGTGGGTGGGTTACAGCTCGAAGATGCGGGACCCACTGATATATTTTTTGGGTGTGTAAAAAGGTGGTGTTTTATTTAATGTTAAAAGGATTATATGGTTAATATATTTTTGGGATAGAATTAGAACGTAAATATAATTTTTTATTGTCTTAGGATGTAGATTTGGTTAGAATGAAGGATTATGAGGTAACTTTCTCTTTTTTTCACTTACTCTCTTATATTTTATTTGCAATACCTTTTCTCACTAATTCTATCTCCTACTTTTTCTTAATTAAATGTTTTATTTAAAATTTTGATTTTCATTGAGGTCAGACGAACCGCGCCATGCCTACTATCCCATAAGTTAAATGACTAACAACTATCCTTAAGCTTAAGCTTAGGAAAGAAATTGAGGTCCTCAATTAAATGATTAAAATTAAAGTTAGAGCATCCACAATGGAAGCTTTTTTAAAGATTTTTATTTTTGTGAAAAAGCTATATAGAGCTTTTTATCATTGTGAAAAATTTTGAGGAACTCCTTACTAAGAGCATCCACAATGGTAAAAGCTCAAGTGAAAGCTTTTTTATAATTTCAATATGACACATCATTCTTAAGCAATATATTAAAATCTCTAATATTTTCTAACAATAGTAGAGCTCATTTGTTTGTCTAGGGAATTGACAAAATTTAATTAAAAACCACAAAAGAGTAGCTCTTCTACAAAGAGCTACTCCTTAGTAAGGAGTCTCTCAAGGTTTTTCACAATGGTAAAAAGCTCTATATAGCTTTTTCACAAAAGTAAAAAGCTTTGAAAAAGCTTTCATTGTGGATGCTCTAAGGAGAAAGAGCTACTTTTTTGTGGTTTTTAATTAAATTTCATCAATTCTCTAGACAAACAAAAGAGCTCTATCATTTTGAGAAAATATTAGAGATTTTAATATATTGCTTAAGAATGATGTGTCATATTGAAATTATAAAAAAGCTTTCACTTGAGCTTTTACCATTGTGGATGCTCTTACATACAAAATTTTAATAATATATACTCCCTCCGTCCCATTAGAAATGCCACAGTTACTGTACACGCGTTGTTTAAGAAAAAAAATAATGATATAAATGTTGTGAGTGTAAAAGTAAAATAGAAGAGAGAATGAGTGGAGTAAATAGTAAATTATAATGGTGTTGTGAGTATTAAAATAATGTAGGAGAGAGAATGAGTGGGGGAGAATAGTGATAAAAACTTTTCTTTTTAGGAAATGTGTAATTTGTAGTGGGATGCCAAAAAAAAATGTGTGATTTGTAATGGGACGGAGGAAGTAGTTGGCAATAAATGATTAGGTATCGTATTTGTAGACCTCATTACTTTTTAATTTAATATTCGATCTTTTATTGTCAATTATATTTGTAATAAAAAAATATAATTCTTCTGTTTAATCCTAGCATTGCTCTAATTAAATTTAGACAAACACAATATATTTGGAGGTTTTTTTTTTTTTTTTTGTAGTTGAGGAAGTCGATGTCTGCTCAGCTAGTTGAGCAGGATAGTTCAAACATTCATACCTTTTTAAAAATGTCATGATTTTTTGGTATGATTATTAAATTATACAATATAATTTAATAATTTAAGTGAGTAACAGCTAGATTAATTAAAGAGAATGGTTCCACTTTTTTTTGTACTATTATTTTGAAATCACTCTGTAAGTGTAACATGTTTATATAAACACCATTTTCAATCACACTGTAAGAGTCCATTGACAATAAACAAACAGTATAAATCGAGATACGAATATCGGCTTGTTCAAGTTGGGCCCAAATGAATTGGACTGTAAACATAATCCACATACAACCTATTAGAAGCAACCATGGGCTTCCTCGGTCTCGTACTTCGTCACCAACAAAGCTTATCAAGGCCCAATATACAAGTATAAATGCCCCAATTACAAGTGCCGAGGTGACCCTCCTCGTATGGGTATTACTATATACAAGGCACCATTTGTACAAGGCATTATGAAATTACTAAAATGCCCATATATATACTTTTAAAAAAAAAATCTTCCCCTCCCTCTCCATTTCAAACGTCGACTGTTCTATCTCTCTCTCTCTGCGCGCAGCTCTCTCTCTCTCAACACACACGGTGAATCAACGGACCACCACAACACCACCACCATACACAACAAAATGAAGACAAACAAGCTCCCTATCACCGGTGGAAAGTCCGGAGCCGCTCAAGTAATCTAATTTCTAAACCTAAATTTCAATTTGAAAACCCAACATTAATTTTATGCCTAAAATCGATTATATAATGCTTAGTGTTGTTTAAACCTATCCTAAATGGTTCTAATTGCGATTTCGTAACATAAATTTGGGTTTTTTGTTTGAATCGGATACGAATTCGTGTGCCTAAAATTTGAAATTGTCGGTGTGTGTTTCGTATGAACACATACGAATGGTCACCAACATTTCGGGTATTTGCACACGAAATGTAAACTGATTCATCAGTTTACATTTCGTGTTCCAATACCCGAAATGTTGGTGACCATTCGTGTTGTATTACACGAGATACTTTCCACATTTCGTATATTAGGACACAAAATATAAATTGAGTCATCAGTTTGCATTTCGTGCTCTAATACACGATATGTGGTTAGGTTTCTCGTGTCTTTATACACGAAATGATCACCAACATTTCGGGTATTTCCACACGAAATGTCAACTGGTTCTTGAAAATTAATTGTCTCTTATTTAATTTTTTGAAGGGATGTAAACCTGCGACGGCCTCTAATAGAAAGAGGAAAGCCGAGGAGGCAGCTGCAGCTCAGGTAGATAAACGGACCAAAAAGAAGAACGACAAGAATGCCGTGATTGAGCAGCTTGCGGATGAAGAGACTGATAGTGAGGGTACATATTCTAGTGAGGATTCATCTTCTCGTACTCGTTCTCGAGGTGCATCTGTGCATGAGGCACAGTTATCTAGTGATGATGAGGAGGAAGAGGAGAAGGAGGAGGTGGAGGAGAGTGTATCTGTGAGGCCTCGCAAGAGGCGGGAGGCACGGGCCAGAAAGGGGAAAGGGGCTAAGGATGACGAGTGGCAGCTTAAGAGTAACCCCAGTTGCGGCCCGGAGGAGGTTGATTTGTTGTACGGGTTTGGTCATCATCGAGCCCGTAAGATATGGGAGAACGCCACTTGTGAGCAGGTGTTCAAGCGCCAAATGAGGCAACAGATTCTAGATAAGTAAGTATATGATTTGTTTATTAAATAGCCATTTGCAAAACATTTCAAGAATCAGTTGACATTTCGTGTGCCAATACACGAAATGTTGGTGACCATTTCGTGTTGTAGTACACGAGATACTTTCCACATTTCGTATATTAGGACACGAAATGTAAATTGATTCATCAGTTTGCATTTCGTGCTCTAATACACGATATGTGGTGAGGTTTCTCGTGTCTTTATACACGAAATGATCACCAACATTTCGGGTATTTCCACATGAAATGTCATCTGGTTCTTGAAACAGAGGGAGTATTAATTATAATGTTTTGTTTGGAATCAACATGTTCTCGCATGCTTCTTTACCGGAGGATGATAGAGCTTGGTGGGCTTGTGTTCAGGGTACCGGCCTCCATTACCTACATGATGCTACCATTCGCCGGCCTAGCATGGCGCTCCTAATGGCGTTTGTGGAACGGTGGTCTCCCGAGACTAATACCTTCCACATGCCGTGGGGGGATATGACGATCACTATGCATGACGTCACTCATATCCTAGGTATATTCTTGTTTATTGTCTATTTTTTATAAATTACATAAATTTTATCAATTTCATAAATTTTATCAATTTTATTAATTATTTCATTTTCAATTTGTAGGTATCACTGTTCGGTGTGGCCCTGTTGCGAAGGCGGATCCGTGAGCCTAACGTAGCCCGTATCGGGGCACGCCTCGAGACATGTCGGAAGGGCACGGCCTACTCTTTAGATGGCCTCCGCCGGTCCTTTGAGTCCCCTTCCGACATGGCTGACGATGAGCGCGCTTCTACATACATCATGTTCCTCCTCGGCTCCACGCTGTTCGTGGACAAGACTCAGGATAAGATGCCCTCAGACTACCTTTCATTGTGCGTGGATATTGACAGGGTGGGGGCTCTATCCTGGGGGACAAACAAGGCGTTGGCATATCTATACCGGAGTTGGGGAAGGCATCTAGATACGGATGCAAGCAGATCGGTGGTTGTTTGAGTCTTTTAGAGGTAATATTTAACAATCATTTAATAATTACAACATGTATTTACGGTTATAACATTGTTAACTTATTTATTTCATACATTTGCAGGCTTGGATATACGAGCACTTTTCAGTTTTCCGGAGAGATATTGACCCGTTATGGACGGAGGGCCAGCCGAGGGCTCGTAGATGGGTACGTACTGATACGGCCGGAAGGGATATGCCCCATCTATTGAAGTTCCGGTATACCCTGGACACGATGACGGTTGATAGGGTGAGTTAGTTATATTTAAAGATTTACAAATTGTTATAATTTATTATTTCTGTTGACGGTGTCTAACAAATTCATTTTTAGGTTTGTTGGACTCCCTACGGTACCACCCTGCAGGCGCTTTGCCGGTCTCATACTTCCGTGGGGTTATACGCTTCCAGGATATCACGGAGGCGTATATGCCTGACCGTGTTACACGCCAGTTTGGGATCCAGCAGAAAATCCCCAGAGACCCCATATCTTGCGGCCGAAATTGTTCATTGATAGCAGGTCAAAAGGGGTACAAGAAGTCCTATGGAGCGCGTGATGAGGTATGGGAGGATTGGTTAGAGGACGGCTTGGGGGGTTTCGATCCAGTGCGTAGATGGGGGCCGTCCGTGAGCGCATCTGATCCTGTTACTTCCACGTATATGCAGTGGTTCCTGGCTAAGACTCATGTTCGGATTACTAATCCGAATCATGATGCCCTAGTTAACGTTCCACCACCGCCTAGGGTTGTAGAGGCACGAGGCATACTACTTTCGCTGCTCACGGATGACAGGTTACCCGCGGATGTCAAAGATAAGATTAGACGGGCGCACGATCTATACGGAGACGGTTGATGATTATGTTCATTTTGGTTGTTTATGTTGGTTTGTAAATTTTGGATACAATGTTTGTATTTGGGATATGTTGGTTTGTAAATTTTGGATACAATGTTTGTTTTGGAATATGTTTGGGATATGTTCATTTTGGTTTGTAAATATTGGAATCAGTTTGTTTCAGTTTGTGTTTCAGTTTGTTTGTATCAGTTTGTTAGTTTCAGTGGCTGTTTTTTTTTTTCAGTACAGAGACCATCTCGTGTGCTTATACACGAGATGGTTTGACTCATCTCGTATATATACACACGACATTTTTTCTTTCATCTCGTATGAACACACACGAGATACATTACTGGGTAGTTAGTGTATTTCGTGTAATGTTCATACGACATAAATGAAATACGTCGTGTATATTTATACGAGTTACGATATTCCATCTCGTGTATAAGAACACGAGATGGTCTGCAGAATGAAAAAAAGACATCAAAACAAACAAACTGAAACAAACAAACTGATGTATCCATACATCAAAACTATAATTTAAGTACTACATCAAGTGATCCAATTTTAATATACTATATCCGTCCCAAAACTTCATACAAAAAATAATCAATACGCTATACACATAAACTATGGCCTATTTCACCGCAATCCGTGCTTCGTTCGCCATAATTGAGAGTCGGTTGAATGTTTCTATCCGAGTTACGTATGGCATGATCAGTTACTTGCGCTTGGATGACGTTGCTCCCCCAATATAGTGCTGCCGATGGTATCGGGTAATCACTATCGGACATGTGCAAATTAAAAAGTAATAAAATAGTCAAATATAACAAATTTAGAAAATATAGTTAAATATAACACCACATGTCCCAACACAAATTTAGAAAATATAGTTAAAATAGTCAAATATAAGATAGTTAAATATAACGAATTAAAGTATCATACCAATATAAAATGGTTTCCCACATGTCCCAACACAAGTGTGTTCGTGGGTGGTCCTGCATTCCTTGTGGTACGATCCCTGGTAGGCATGTGAAGCCGGCGGTTTGCGAGTACGAGACAAACACCACATTATACACCGTGGCTATGATGTGCCCTATCTCCGGGATTATCAACCAATAATATTCCCGAACATGGGGAGGCATAGTGAGTAATGCGACTATAGAGCTCGTCCATATCTCTCCAAGGCATAACTCTCTCATAAAGCTCGCGGCGATGAAGCGGCTCCTTGGCACAATCCGAGCGCACTCTTTGCCACATCTCCTGCATTCCGTATATTTGCGCCGCACGCTCTATATCCACAATTTCCATCACCCATCACATCTCGTGAAGCCATCAATAAATGGGACAATGAGAGGGTAAGCAACATCCTATGCACGTAAGTATGTATATCATTGACTTGTCCATTTCCACGACCCCGTCCCCGTCCCCGTCCCCATCCCCGTCCCCGTCCCCGACCTCGACCTCGACCTCTCCCACGACCTGAAGCAGCTAGTGGTGGAAGAGATGTAGGAGTGGTAGGGCTAGATGGTGTAGTGTTTGAAGCTGATTTCGGATTTGGTGACTCCCGCGACATCAAACCTGATTGGGTTAATGCAATAAATGAAGATCTAGACCTGCTACTAGTGGAGGGTGGTGTAGTGAGGACTCCAAAATGTCTGTCGGTACGCTCCCAATCTGATAGTACTCTACAACTGGTGGTCCGGGGTTTATTTGCCTTTGAAATATGATCCGGCTCAGAAGCATCTCCGGTTTGTGGATGTAGCCCTTCATTTATCGTTTGAAATAACCTTCTCTTTACCGGTCCAGTGCGTTACGCAGTTCATTCAACACAACTTCAAAATCAGGTCCAGTGGGACAGTATTCTACTTCAATGTCCAACTTCTTCCAAAAATCATGAATCGAGGACAACTCAATCCGGCCCCCAGAGTTTTGTATGCATGAAATCTCGTGACTACATGGAAGTCCATGTGTTCGCCTCAGGTAACACCCACAGCCTGAAGGATCCATGACATTATCCCCACAACGACTCCGCTCAAAGCTGCCTTTGACACTCGCCCCAATATGTCGTGAGACAGATCACATGTCTTCATATCATTTGGAATTCTACTCTTTGATTGCTCCATAGTAGATTTGATTGTTGTTATTTGGATTTCCATAATCTCATGAGCCTTTTTGAATAATGTGTCAAAAGTAGAAGAAGCACTCCCCAAGGCCTTCTTCAACCTGTTATGCTCACTCTCAGCCCTGTTCATGGTGTGGGTTCCGAAGTGCAGTAACTGATCTGTGTGCATCGACAAAATATTCGTAGAGTATGGAGCAATCCAAGTCTCACGGAGGTAGGTCAATAAATCAGGATAAGATCTGTAATGATCGCAAAACAATTGCCAACGGGTGTCCCACTCTTCGCGAGTAGCGGCTGATATTGCTTTATTAAATCTCCTCATGAATGATAGTGCAAACTCATTGCTACCAGTTTTAGCCAACGCTCTCCTTTTAACATTGACTTCGATATGCCTTCGACACAAATGGTGTGCGGTCTCGGGAAATACCATTTGGACAGCATTAATGAAAGCCAAGTCATGATCAGTTAAGAAAACAGTTGGCATGTGGGGAGTATGAAAAAGACTTTGCAAATTCTTGAGTGCCCACGTGTAATTCTCAGTCTTCTCATTTTGGAGGAACGCATATGCAATTGTGAATTACACATGTTTCAACGGGTGTTCTGGGCATTTAGGCCCTGCATTGAAGATTTCTCTGATTGTCGGCCTGTCATTTCTATTGATGGAACATTCCTTCATGCTAGATATAAAGGGGTAATACTAATTGCCATGAGTGTTGACGTTCAACACATAATACTTTCTCTTGCATTTGTTTTTGTTGAAAAAGAGGACTGGACGAATTAGCGTTTGTTCTTATATCTTCTTTGCAGACTATTATAAAGAGTCGTGAAATATTCTTGATATCTGACCGTTATCACAGAATTATTAAGACTATATCGGAAGATACGTGGTGGCCAAATGTACATCATCGATATTGCTTAGACATATGCGAGCAAATTTCTTGAATAAACATAGAGGGGAAGGTTTGAAATATCTGTTTTGGAGAACGGGTAAGCAAGTAAAGATAGAAAATTGAAATCTATCTTAAAGAGTATCCGTTCAATTAATACCGAGGCAATTGCATGGTTTCTAAATTTAGATGCCAGAAAATGGACATTGGCACACGATGGTGGTTACAGATGTCATTATGACTACTAACATGTCTGAGGTTTTCAATGGTGTCATGAAGGAAGCCCGTGGGATGCCAATAACAATAATTGTTGAAACTGCCTTCACTACAAGAATGTTTTTTATTTACGGCAGTATAATACAGCGGTCAACAAGGAGCCGCCGTATATAGCTATTATATACGGTGGTCAACACGGAGCCACCGTATATAGAAACTTATATACGGCGGGCAACACGGAGCCGCCGTATATAACTAATATATATGGCAGTCACACGGAGGCGTCTTGTATAGAAAACTTATATACGTATATCGCATAAAATTTGATATATACGTGGGTTTCGAGCTGCCGTATATATTTGTTATATACGACGGTCTACATGGAGTCGCCGTATATAACTAATAATACGGCGGTTTACACGGAGCCGCCGTATATAACAAATATATACGGCGGTGTACACGGAGCCGCCGTATATAGTAATATACCGCGAAATGAAATTTCCCCAAAATTCCCTCTCTATTTTTTGCGCAAGAAATTTCCCAAATCTCAACGGCGTTTACCCAAAATCTAGGGATCCTCTCCTCCTTCGCTTAAACTCACCATTAATCTTCACCATTGAACTAAAGAAGTAAGGCCTCCCACCAAATTCTAGGTTAGTCTCTGTCTCTCAATATTTACCGGCTCACTTTCCCCAGTAAGCTCGATTCATCAATCGTTATTGCTATAACCACTGACAAAAACTCTCCCTCAAAAGTATCCCAAAATCTACGCCGATCTGAGCGGGCATCCCACCAAATTCCAGGTTAGTCTACCTTTTTCTCTTGTTCAATTCATATTTTCTATTATCAGTCTAAGTCTATGTGTATCGGTATAGGAAAAGAGTGTTTCATGGCATCTACATATTCCTTAATCATGATTGTCTCATTTTGGCCATTGTGGATGTTAACGAATATTAGCTCAAAATAGCAGAAAATCATCAAAACCCAGTAAAGAATGATTGTAACATCACGCATATCTTTTTTAACTATAAGGAAGCTTTGTTGACTAATTTAAACCACAGTGAATATGTACTAGAATTTGAAAGGCTAAGCTTTGAAATTTTATTTCAAAAATTTTTCAAAAGTCTCAGTATATCTTAAGAAACAGAAAGAACCTGAATTATCAGAGTACAATAATAGAATCACTAGTTCATGACTTAAAAGATCCTAAAGGTGCAGCCTAGGAATTGACTGCAAGGAGAAAAAAAAAATACAACAAAGGCTTCAGAGATAATTAAATGTGTAACAATTTTAAAAGTAGATGTGAGTAGAAGCCAGTTAGTTAAACTTAAAGTTAGTTGCAGAAATTGCCACGTATGTTGTTGCCTTGTCAATTATTGTATTTTTTCCATGTAATAGTGTTAATGTACTAACCCAATCTTATTTCTCTTGCGCAGGAAATCTGTGAGCTGCCAATTTTGTGAAGGTAATAGTTTTAATAGAACTTTTACCCCTCCCCATAATTTTTTTTTAATTGTTTTTATGTTTTAAACTCTTAAAGATTGCTATTCTTAATTAAATTAGCTATGAATTTAGATCGAACTAGTATCATTTATGCTTTGTTTTTACCCTACTTATTATTCCAGTTGTTGAACTCCCCTCCTCCCCACTCACAACAACTAAAAAGAAAAAGTTCCCATTTAAATTCATCAGATTTGTTTGTAGTTTTATTTTTAAGGTTATGCTTGACTGCCAATCATAACAAGTTGGAGTGTCAGGCCTTAAGAGTTCATATCCTATTCGTGTTTTGGCAGTTCCTTCCAAAGTGTGGATTTGCTTTGTTGTAAAGAAAAGCTGATCTTATTTTATTTCTAGGTTCACTTATGTAGTGTGAATTCTCAAAACATCGGCGTTGCTAATCACTAAGAAACTAGAAGATATTAAAAAAGGCTGTAGAGTGTAGACTGCTCTCCTGATGAAGAAAACTTTAGTTTGGAGTTAGATTTCTTGTAATTAGCATAAAACATCCAGCCTTTTGATGTCCATTACTCATTCACATTATCCTATATTTCAATAATTGAGATAATAATTCTTGATTTGTTCATAGTCAACAATCTTACCAACCAGATGAGTCTTTGATGTTACCAAACTTTGTTTATAAGTTTATTTTTATTCTAAAATTTGTTTCTCTCGGTCTTATAGGTTGTATTTTAACGTTAAAAATATCAAGTCATATATGGACAAAAGTTCGATTGATTTGGGTAACCGGATTTCAAATGAGTATATATCTGGGATTGACAACTTCTTTGACTTTGCATTCTCAAAAAAGTCTCTTGGTGCTAAAGATATATATTGTCATTGTAAAAAATGCTCAAATCGTTACCAAAAAGACCATGCAACCGTGAAATCACATTCTATTGAAGTGGGATTTGAAACAGATTACAAGAATTGGACTAGGCATGGGGAAGAGTACATTTCGGCGTATAAGAATGATAATAATGATAGGAAAACTGAAGATGGCATTGAAATTGACTTAGGCGTGCAAGATTGTATGAGGCAAATGGTACATGAAGGGATGGGTATGCTGGATAGTAACCAGCCAGAAATTGAAGAAATCGTACAATCAGATGCAGCCACCACCAATTTTCTTAGACTTTTAAGAGATGCTGATCAAGCCTTGTGGGAAGGGTGACAAGTTTACAGTACTCTCATTTATTGTGGAACGTATGCAATGGAAGGCTAATTATCGAGTGACCGATAAGGTGTTTACTTCTTTGTTAAAGATTTTCATTAGGGCATTGCCTCAATCAGCAAAAGTGCCAAATTTCTATTGTGAGCCATACAAGAAGACTGCAGATTTGGGTTTCAGTTATAAAACATGGGACACATGCATTAATCATTGTATGTTGTTTCGAAATGAAACTGAAAAACTTAGTAAATGTGAAATTTGTGGAGCCTCAAGATATAAGCAACAAGAAAAAGGGGGTAGCGGTGAAGGTGCGAAAACAAGTGGCAAGAATAAACTTCCCAAGCAGGTAGCGATAAAAAAAGTATGGTTTTCTGACCCTGGCATATCTTCGTATATTGCAGTAGTGGGTTTTATCATGATCCTAATGCTGGATGGTATTATAGTAGCAGAGATGGTCATTACTACAAAATTGAAAATGGGAATTATGTGCTCTTGAAGCCCCGACCGGTAGTATTGAACTTTGATCCTCCCTTTTCCCTCCTTTTTTTCTTTCCATTTTCTGTTGTATCTAACTCTGTTCTTCTGGGGATTTATTCTTATTCTCTTGTTATATTATCTCACGGGAGTTTGTCTGAAGTTTATGAGTGTGGACATATTGTTGTCAATAGCTCTTTTCAAGATGATTCATGTACACGTGAGCCTTGTGATAAAGAGGTTAATTTCACGCCATTTGAAGGACGTGAATTTGTTGCCAATGACGCCGAAACCAGTTGTGATGAACCTCGTGCAAGTGATCAAGTTATCATAGTTGACTTCCAATTCAACAAACTTGAGCTGGGCATCATTTATGGCCATGGCCTCAGCTACGACCTTAGCCCTCTTAGATAGAGCTTGGTTTCTCTTAAGCATTAGCTCAGCAGTGATAGGGGATGTTGGGTTTTTTGGACTTGGATTGTGGGGAGCTTTTTCTTTACGGGCAGCCTCAAGCTTCTCGCTAAGGTCTCTTTGAGAAGGAGTAAGAGACTCTTGGATGACAGAACAGCCACCCAACCTATTAAATGATGAGGTGCATGATTGAGTTGAGAGGGAGAAGTTTGATTATTACCCGGATGAGTAAGAAAACCAGCATTTTAAAGAGAAGTACTAGTCATTTTCCAAGGAAAAGTTAAAAAGTTGTTTTTTGGATGTAAGTGTTTGGGAAGGTGTTTGCTTCGAAAAGAAAGACACAAGATTATACGAGAAAAAACTAAGCATTTCCCGGCAATGGAACCACTCATAATACCACGACTTTCGGGGTCTCAATGAATTAGGATATCTGGCTTGTATGGGATGTTTGTACCTATAACACAACAAATGCAAGAATCACCGTTATATAACAAGTCGGAGTTTAATACAACTCAGACACTCGAGTGTGAGAGTAAAATCTCTGAAGGCTTAATAACTGAGAATAAGACTTATAATGTGTTAGTGAGTTGTGTGATATGATTTAGATAATGTGGCTTACAATGGTGGGTTTTCACCTACCTTGTCCAAGGGGATAATTGTTTGTATTTATAGTAAGGGAAAGCTGTTGGCGATGTCAGCCCTGTAGGATATCTTTGTCTTTTGACATAGAACACGTGTCCGCGCCTGGTTGACTCGTACAATAAAGTAAGATTTACTTTAAAGAGATTTCTTTGATTGGACAATGACAGAGGAAGCAGGCGATAGTTGGTGCGGTGTCTTACGCGCATTGTATGCGCATGAGCCACCATTTAATGTGATGGGAACAAGCCGGCTCTTGGCATCAATATAGGTAAAGGCCTTTGTCTCACTAACTTTGACTTTAACCGGGAGTCTAATGGTAACACCGAGAGTCTGGTATGATACCGCGGTCAGCATAGTTGACGCGGTCTGCGACATCTCGATAAGGACTGAGGTATTCAACTTGTTGACGGTCTTCAATGATCGCGGTCTTGACTCTTGCGATTTTGATGCCCGCTGTCTTGAATATGTCACGGTATACTTTGACATTTATACCAAATCGAGATTAGGCCCGATTTGAATGGTACGGGCTCATCAATTCATATGACTAAAATCAATAAAAAAAATACTACCTATCAAGTATAAACTAATCAATGATTGTTTTTTTTTTTTATTATTGAAAAAAAGGAGATATAACGAGGTAGTTGTGTTGTAAATGCGTAATTGAAGGCCTTGAAAACCAACCAACCAACCAACCCCACACACACACACACACACACACACACACACACACACACACACACACACACACACACATTACACCGGATAACAACTCCACTCAAAACCGAAAAAAGGTCAAAAAGAAAATAATTATCCTTCTACGACTCCCCCTTCCTCACATCACTGCTCTTTCCTTTCCTTTTCTCTCTCTTCCTTCTTTGCTTTCGCCATAGCAAAGAAGAGAAGGGAGAAAGAAAGCTTCTATCTTTTTATTTTTTACGCATTCGAATTGTATATTTATAACAGACCAATTTCAATTTTTCGTGGAGGGTTTAGTTTGTGAATTTAAAGAGGGAAAGATGCTGGTCGCCAACAGTTTTGATCTATGGCAAAGGGACACCTTCTTCTCTGCTGCCGAGGAGGTTCAAGCTTCTGCTGATATGTATGCCTCCTTTTCCTGTTAATCTTTTTCAATTTTAATGTTTTTTGATGTGGGTTTGATTAAGTTGGTGTCTTTCAGAATTTCTTGGATTTAATTTCACCTTGATTATTATTATTATTCCTCTATTGGGTTTTATTATTTGGGATTTTTTTGGTTGTTTTATGATTTATGCTTTGATTGTTAGGTGGGAAAGGGGTTGGAAAATAAAAGTTGAAGGAATTACAACAATTGGAAATTTATATTTGAATTGGATGTTACACAATTAAAGTTTTCGTACCATTAATTGAATTGGGTTTTGTTTTGTTTTGTTTTGTTTTATTATTGGAATTATGTCTACAAAGTTGTCCTGAACTAGCTGATTTTAGGTTGATTCTGCAATGGTAAAATATTTGTGTATTATTGTGGCAGAATGGAGTCAGCTTATAGGACATGGTTTAGACAGCGGAGAGAAGGGGTGACTCCTCTAGTCTTGGATGAGCTATGCCGGGAGCTCCAAACAGCTTTAGGTACCGCGAAATGGCAGGTTGGTATTTAGTTTCTTACTTCTCCTAGTGTTGTAATCTGTAAACTTATTCCATTTAGTAATATTTTTTTTGTTGAGAATTGATTGTCACATAGTTGGATGAGCTTGAAAGAGCTGTTAGGGTGAGCTACAGAATTCGCACCGATGAAATTACAGCGTCAAGGCATAGACAATTTGTTAATGCCATAGGAGATCAAATTTCCCGTGTTGAAGGATCATTAAGGGAGTTATGTAATCAGGAAGGGAAGAAACCCCTTCGATGGGTTAATTTAGATGAAAAAGAATGTGATGATTTAGCCATGTTTCTCTCTGGGACTCCTGGAAACTCAAAAGTGATCAAAGATGATTTTATTGAGCTTGGAGGAAAAACAAACTCCATTTCGAATAAAATTTCTCCTCGAAAAGATTTGGTAGTCAAAACAAAATGTTCTCTTTCTGACAAAGAATCTCCAAGAAAAGATTTGGGCTTAAATGATAGTATGGATGCCAGCTGTGTAATAGACTTGGAACCAAGTGAAGTTCCTGGAACTACTAGTGATGGTTCATCATGTCAAGCCGATAGAAAGGCTAGTACGAGGAGAACATGGGGCCCACCAGATACTGGCGAGCTAAAGATTGTGATTCCTTATGACGATGAGCAAGATAAACCAATGATGTTAGGCATTGAGGCTACACCGAAAGAGAAGGGTTACAAACCTTCTTTTTGGAAACCATGGGGTGGAAGTGGAAATCATCCTCAAGCAAAAAGTGGAATATCAAGCCACACCTACTTGAGAGGAAATAACTGGATTAGTCAGGTCAGTGTTTTAGCATAGTCCAAACATCTCATCCGTAATTATTTCTTTATATGTACACCCATATATATATATATATATATATATATATATATAAAATATCTAGAATTTCCTGTTTATTTGTATCCTGGTTATAAGTCTTTAATTGTGTAAACTCTAGCGACCCTAACATTTATGGCTATGCAGCTGTTCAAAAGTGCAACTGGAAGTCAGAGACAACTACAAACTCCTTTACGATTGCAAAAAAACCGTTCACTTCAACTTACACTGGCATTGATGCTCATTATTTTTCTGATTGGTGAGTTGGGGTTTGGTTATGCTCAGTTATATATAGTAGGATAACCCAATGATAGGAATTCTTGAAGTTCTTTTGAAAATTTGTTGTAGTTGCATTCAACTTCATCTCTGCTGTTCGAAGAAGATATGAAATTTTCAAAATTAAACACAACATAAATAACCATTTTGCTTTTGAATATTATGAAAACCACTAAGAATTTTGACCATCTCCCCTGTAGTACTTACACTTGTTTAAATTGATAAGATGATGTGTGCATACTATAACCTAGGGGCCTGAGAAGAAGCTGCACGTTGTATGATCAAGTCATATGCCTTTCAGTATATCATTCATTATTGAAGGTGCTATGAGATGTATCTCTATTAAAATACGTACTTACTTCAGTTACATGTATGGAACTTTTAGAATTAAGGTTTACTTTCTCACAAGTCATCATGTTGATGTCCACCTTTCTGCTTTTTGTCATCTTTAATTTACTTAATCATGTAGAAAGGAATTAATGACCACGCGTTGTTGTATGCTAAGATATTTCTCAAACAGCATGAATTCTGTAGGAAATATAACTACTATTGTGGTTGTTCATGTCTAACAAGGTATAATTGGATGATGCTGATTTAAGGTCGCATGATTTATTTCCTATTGCAAAATGATACATTTATAGAATTCATTGGCTGCATTTTACGTAATTACTTCCAAGCGTGAAAATGGGGTGTAAGTACAACCATATCAATGCATGGTCCAACACTCTAGTGCATGATGTTAATAATCCTGTTCATAAATTTTGGGCCTATCGACGTTTTAAACCCTCGGTACTTTGCTTAAGTTTCGGTTTTACCATCGTTGTTATTTTTTAGTAGTTTTACCCTTGTACTTTAGATACGCACTCATTCCCACCAAAGTATTGAAATTTAAGGCATTTTTTATAGCAATTTTAACCATCGTACTTTAGGTTTTTTGGGAAAAAATAGTGCGTATCCAGAGTACAATGGTTAAAACTGCTAAAAAATAAACAACGATAGTTAAAATCGAAGCTTAAGTAAAGTACGAGAGTTCAAAATGTCGATTGGCCTAAATTTTGTGTATTTTGCATTAGCGTGTCTAGTTTCAGTCATACTTAGAAAAATGTTAATACCAATATTGCTGCCATAACAGCAAATTATTGTATCATGTCGAGTTTAAAAATACCGCATGTTATATATCTACACCGATTGTTGATTCTTTAAATTTATTCATATTTGTGGTTGGGAAACCACTCTCAGGCTTATTTAGTTATTTTGTGTTTGCAGTGCCTTTTGTCATGTATGCAAATTAAGCAAGCTGCATCCAAATGTTGATGATCTAGATACGAGGTATGTCTATATCCTTACAGTTTTATGATCATTGTAAAACAGTAAATACTCCGTATATTGTTTGCGAATTGATGTAGCACAAGTTACGGATCAAGCAGAGGGCGAAGAAATTCTGGGTATGTGCGCGACCGCGCACATGACGAGGGCGACCGCGCACGAAAGAGGTTTGACGAAAGGGAAGGTGCGGCACTGTTGCGCGACCGCGCACATGACGAGGCGACCGCGCACGAAGGAGGATTGGCGAAGGGAAAGCTCGCGCGGAGTGCGCGACCGCGCAGAGGATGAGGGCGGCCGCGCTTGCGTCGGATTTTCAAGACGGGATTTTTCAATTTTTGTCCAGTTCGCAAACATTAAGTAGGGGTATTTTGGGTATTTATTTAATTCCGTTTTAATTAGGTTTTCAGCTTTCCTAGGTCATTTAAATACTTGTTTTCTTGGTGTTTTTGGATTAGAACTCTTATTATTGAATTACTTTGCTTTGCAAAATTGAGGTTATTCCTTGAAGTCAATTTGGCTTGTTAAACCCTATTCGTGGATTCGAAGAGGTCGAACGTTCCCTTTGAATTGTTCGTTATTTTGGTTGTTTAAGATCCTTTGACGAGGAATTATTCAACTTTTGTTTTTTTCGTTTTGGTTCACATTGCGTTACTTGACATCGGTGGTATCGGAAGCAGAGTTGATCCTTGGAAGAGATGGCGGGAAACAACGGTGGCAACAACGCTGATAACCAAGCTGCGGTTATAGCGATCCTTGATCGTATGGAGCGACAAGCTACGGAGCGTGCAGCAATCCAAGATCGCCAACATGCTGAACTTTTGGAGGCTTTGCGCGGTTTGAGGGTTGAAGGAAATCGCGGGCACAGAGATGACGTTGAGTTTGAACCGGAAGATCGAGGGGAGGGCCGCCGTCGAGCTCCACCGCCGGGTGGTGATAGAAACCATGGGAGAAGAGAAGGTAATAATTTTCATGAACAAGTACCGAAAATTAAGGCTGATTTACCATCTTTTTCGGGTGATTTGAATATGATCGAATTTTCGGAGTGGTTAGAAGAGGTTGAGAAATTTTTCACGTTGATGAGTATTAGGAGGACAGAAGGTGCCATATGTAGCCTATAAGCTGCGTGGGGGTGCTTCGCGTGGTGGAAACAGCGAGTAATCAATTGCGTAGGGAGTTTCGGGAGCCAATTCGGACATGGCCGCGAGATGAGGCTAGCTTTGCGTCGGCGTTTTCTACCCAAGAATTATGGTCATGTTATCTATCAAAAATTCTTGGAGTGTAGACAAGGGGCGAAATGTGTGGCGGAATATTCGCATGAATTCCATACTCTATCGGCTCGTTGTGATTTGGGAGAGTCGGATGTTCGGCAAGCTTCGAGATTCGTTGCGGCCTTCGTGCCAACATCGAGAGATGTGGTGGAGTTGCATGCTCATGAATTTTGGAGGACGCAATTGACGGGGCTACAACGGTAGAGAAGCAACTTTCTAGACCTCGCCTATTGTTAGGAACTTTGGAGGTTCTTATTCGGAAGCAAGGGTTTGGCTCAAGATAAGACACATGCTATTGGGTGCTAAGGCGTCGGAGGAGAAGAATGATGTTCCTGCGGCTAGTCACCGACACAAACTAGAAAGCCCAATAATCCTACCGGTCGACAAAACAATAACCCTTACGCCAAAACTTTTGGTAACAAGTGTTTTAAGTGTGGGCAAACCGGGCATATTTCTAGTGGTTGTCACCTCCGTAAGAGTACTAATATGGTGGATCGTGATGATACCGGTGATGACGGAGAGGAGGAAGATGGTCCGAAATATTGGGAGGATCCCAATGGTGATGACGAGTGTGGCGCAAGAGCAATGGGTCTTTCGTAGTTAATAGACTTATGTTGACTACGCCGAAGGAGGAGGAGGATCCGGCTAGGCACGGCATTTTCGCACCAAAGGGAAGGTGAAGGACTTCGATATTCGAGATCATTGTTGACGGTGGAAGCGGTGAGAATTTGGTGGCTCGTGATTTAGTGGACAAGTTAAAATTGGAGGTCTGCCCCATCCTACACCCTATTCCGTTGGGTGGATCAACTCCGTCGGCAAAATTAAGGTACACGAACAATGTCTTGTTCCTTTCTCTATCGGTCGTTATAAGGATGCTATTCTCTGTGACATTATTGATATGACTGCTTGCAATTTATTGTTGGGGAGACCTTGGCAATTTGATCTTGATGTGAGTACATGGGGAGAGATAATATTCTTCAATTTAAGAAAGATGGTGCACGTTTTAACTTGTGTCCTTTACGAGATAGAGATCCTAATGTTAAGAAGATGAAGAAGCCTATTGTTTCTCTTTGCCGCTAATGAATTTACGAGTGATATTGATGAAGCTACATGTGTTTTGCGGTGGTCGAAAGGGTGTGTCCTGGCTTCAGTTTGTTTGGTTCCCAAGTCTTTGGAGGCTTTGTTACATGAGTATCGTGATGTTATGCACGATGAAATTGCACACGGGGTTGCCTCCACTTGCGTAATATTCGGCATAACATTGACTTGGTTCCGGGTGCATCTCTTCCTAATCTAGCTCATTATAGGATGAGTCCGTTTGAACATGCTATTTTGAAGGAGCAGGTGGAGGATTCTTGAAAAAGGGTTATATTCGGGAGAGCTTGAGCCACTTGTGCGATCCGCTCTATTGGTTCCTAAGAAAGATGGGACTTGTCGTATGTGTGTAGACAGTCGGGCTATTAATAAAATTACGGTTAAGTATCGTTTTCCCATTCCTCGTCTTGATGATATGCTAGACATGCTTCGTGGTGCTAAGATATTTTCTAAAATTGATCTAAAGTGGATATCACCAAGTACGTGTTCGCGGGTGATGAATGGAAAACCGCCTTCAAGACCAAAGAGGGATTGTATGAATGGTTGGTGATGCCGTTTGGTTTATCAAATGCACCTAGTACTTTCATGCGTTTGATGAATCAAGTATTGAAGCCCTTCAATGGTAAGTTTTTGGTTGTTTATTTTGATGATATCTTGATCTTTAGCAAGACGGAGGAGGAACATGTTGGGCATTTACGGTCGGTGTTGCGGGCATTGAGGAGAATGAATTGTTTATAAATCTCAAGAAGTGTTGTTTTATGCTTGATAAATTATTATTCTTGGGATACATTGTTTTCGGAGGGTATCCAAGTTGATGAAGACAAGATAAAGGCTATTCGAGAGTGGCCTACTCCACTCTTGTTAGCGAGGTACGTAGCTTTCATGGCTTGGCTACTTTTTATCGTCGTTTTATTCGCAACTTTAGTTCCATTGTGGCTCAGATGCGAATGTATGAAGAAAGGTGGTTTCCATTGGGGTGATGAGGCGGATGCTAGTTTCGCTCTAATTAAGGAGAAATTGACTAGTGCTCCTTTACTAGCGTTACCGGATTTTTCTAAACCTTTCGAGCTTGAGACGGATGCTTACGTGATTGGGATAGGGCCGTTTTGATTCAAGAGAAGAGGTTGCTTTCATGAGTCAAAAGTTGGAGGAGTCTAAACGAAAGTGGACACCTTATGAGCTTGAGTTTTATGCATGGTTCTGTGCTATTAAGCATTGGGAGCAATATTTATTGCATCGTGAATTTGTTCTTCACACCGATAAGTGCGAGGCTTTGAAGTATATGAATGGTCAGAAATCTCTTTCACGTATGCATGCTCGTTGGGTGGCTTATTTGCAGCAGTTTACTTTTGTTATCAAACACAAGAGTGGGAAGACTAATAAGGTTGCGGATGCTTTGAGTCGTCGGGCACATTTGTTAGTTACTATGAAGAATGTGGTTATCGGGTTTGAGTGTATGAAGGACTTGTATGAGACTGATGTTGATTTTGCAGATGCTTGGGCCAAGTGTCGTGATGGTGTTCAAGTTAGCTTATTTTTGCTGCAAGATGGTTTTTTGTTCTTCATGGACAAGTTATGTATTCCGCAGGGTTCTGTCCGAGAGAGTCTTATTTATGAGATTCATAGAGATGGTCATCATGGGCGTGACAAGACAGTTGAGTTAGTTACGAAGTACTTTTGGCCACAAATCCGGAGGGATACCTACAAGATTGTGCAGAAGTGTATGGTGTGCCGTGACGAATAAAGGCGATCACAAAATACGGGGTTGTATACTCCTTTGCCGGTTCACGATAAGCCGTAGGTGGATATTTCTATGGACTTTGTGCTTGGGTTACCTCGTACTCAAAGGTCCAATGATTCAGTGTTTGTGGTAGTTGATCGTTTTTCGAAGATGGCTCATTTTATTCCTTGTAGGAAGACTGCTGATGCTGCACATATTGCGGGGTTGTTTTTCAAGGAAATTGTTCGTTTGCATGGGGTTCCAAAGACTATTACCTCTGATCGTGACACGAAGTTCCTCAGTCACTTTTGGCGTACTCTTTGGAGGATTTTTGGTACATATTTGCAATTTAGCAGTTCTTTTCATCCGCAGACTGATGGCCAAACAGAGGTGGTGAATCGAACTTTGGGTAGCATGGTCCGTTGTTTGTGTAGTGATCATCCCAAGAAGTGGGATTTAGTGTTGGCTACTGCTGAATTTGCCTTCAACAACATGACCAATCGAACTACAAAGATGTCTCCATTCGAAATAGTCTATCAGAGGGCTCCTACTCATACTTTGGATTTGGTTCCGTTGCCTTGCTTACCGGGGTATAGTGTTGCTGCGAAAAATTTGGCTGAGATGGTTGATTCTGTGCAAGCGGAGGTGAAGAGGAACATTGAAGAGTCCAACACAAAGTACAAGGAAGCTGCGGATCGGAAACGGCGTCAAAAGGTGTTTTCTGTGGGGGATATGGTTATGGTTCACTTACGAAAGGAACGTTTCCCTCAAGGAACATATAGCAAGCTTCATCCGAAGAAGATTGGTCCGTGCAAAGTGTTGAAGAAGATAAATGACAATGCGTATGTGGTGGATTTGCCGGTTGGTTGGAATATTTCGCCTACATTCAATGTGTCGGATTTGGTTGATTTTTACCCGGATGATCCTTTATATAGTGATGCGGATTCGGGGACGAATCCTTTCAAAGTGGGGGAAAATGATGTAGCACAAGTTACGGATCAAGCAGAGGGCGAAGAAATTCTGGGTATGTGCGCGACCGCGCACATGACGAGGGCGACCGCGCACGAAGGAGGATTGACGAAGGGGAAGGTGCGGCCTTGTTGCGCGACCGCGCACATGGGCGAGGGCGCGCACGAAGGAGGATTGACGAAGGGAAAGCTCGGCACAGGTGCGCGACCGCGCAGAGGATGAGGGCGGCCGCGCTTGCGTCGGATTTTCAAGACGGGATTTTTCAATTTTTGTCCAGTTCGCAAACATTAAGTAGGGGTATTTTGGGTATTTATTTAATTCCGTTTTAATTAGGTTTTCAGCTTTCCTAGGTCATTTAAATACTTGTTTTCTTGGTGTTTTTGGATTAGAACTCTTATTATTGAATTACTTTGCTTTGCAAAATTGAGGTTATTCCTTGAAGTCAATTTGGCTTGTTAAACCCTATTCGTGGATTCGAAGAGGTCGAACGTTCCCTTTGAATTGTTCGTTATTTTGGTTGTTTAAGATCCTTTGACGAGGAATTATTCAACTTTTGTTCTGTTCGTTTTGGTTCCGCTGCGTCAGTTTTGTTTACGGTGTAAAAGCTTATGCCATTTATTTTCTCTAATTACACCGCTCTGCAAACCTAATTCCCGCAAAAGAAATCTTTCTTTTACTTTTTCTGGTTACCTGCTACAGCCTCTCACTTTTAACTCTTTCTTATGTTGTTGAGCTGGTAGTGTCTAAACCTACATGCATGTTTAAGTTATTGTCTTGACCCATTTTTTTTTTTTTTTTCAATTCATCAAAAGATAATCATTTTCCTATGTTAAAAATAACACGTTTCTTTAAAATATAACGTAGCTGAAATGCAATTGTGGAGATGGCTAAAACTAGGAAAATAAAAATACGTAATAGGAAAATTAAAGAAGATAGTAGAGATGGTGCATACTGATAATATGTCGGCTGTTTGGTGTACCCACTAGGAAGTGCAAGTTGATTATTTTCAACTAGTGGATTGGGATGACCAAGACTGAAATGGACATCGGTGATAAAGAAAGATATAAATGAGTGTTCTGTATTGTGATGACCTTGCTTTGGTCTAAATTGAATTGGGGTTGGGGGAAGGATTAATGTGGGCAACCAAGTGGTTAGGACTGAGTTGAGATGAGTTGTTACTATGTACTCCTTTTTATAGAAATCTGAAAATACCGTCTGGGCCACCTTATTTTCCCTAAAGTTCATATAGTGTCCAGTATCAAATTATTCAATTATGCCACTTTCCGTCCCAAGTAAAAGTCTTACTTTCCTTTTTGGTACGTCCCAGGGTGAGAGTCTCATTCCCAAAATGGCAAATGATGGATAGTATTTTTGACACCTTTATCCTTGTAATGCTTGTGTAATTACAAAAAAACCAACACTTAACCAATCTACTTCTTACCCACTTCCATTATGAATAGTGTTTTGGATGATTATATCATCTACCCCCTTGAAATGCTTGCCCATCTTTTATTTTTTCCTTAATAAGTGTGTAAACACATGAAGGACTAGGGATGGCAACGGGTTCTGGGTGGGTTTGACATTTCCCAAACCGCTCCTACATGAAATTCCTAAAACTCGAACCCACCTCGTCCCGGTTACGCTTTAACCCGAACCCCACCCCGTTTAGCTCAAAACATGTAAAAAAAAAACATTTCTTTATGTAACACTAATATTTTTTTCATTTTTTATCTTAAAAAGATAGAGACTGGAGTAATATTTTATATACATATAAAAAAACAGATTACATTATCAAACATAAATTGAAGTTATATATAAATATTATCAATATTTAAAATTATTATATTAATAAAGTTATTAATCATCCGGGTTCGGGTTAAACAGGGCGGGTTTGTGGAAATTCCAAACCCTGCACAAATCCTTCCCATTAGGGGCGGGTCTTTTCAGGGTTGGGACAGGTTCGGGGGTTTTGCCATCCATATGTAGGACTCTCACTCTGAGTTATATTTCTATTTTCCCTTTTGCTCTTTATATGCACATGCTTTCTACCCGTTCACTTCCATTCCAAAACAAAATAATGCATGGGGAAAGGAGAAATCAGTTGTCTATTTCCCAAATCCATCAGCAACCCCACCCCACCCCACCCCACCCCTTCCCCATTTCACAATCCGTAAACTCCATCCTCGTTGATCTCTCACTTCTTGCGTTCCTCTCTCTCTCTTTCTATCTATCTCTCTTTTCATGGCACAACTTGTTGAAGTAATCTGAATGAAGTGGTCAAATTGAATAGTTTAGGAGTAAGGTGACCTATATATGAAAATTGATGAAATGTAGGGTGGCTCAGTAGACATTTTTGCCAATTCTAAAAATGAAAGCAGAAAACATGCCTGAATATACCTAGGGTACTCAAGTAATAATCCAGCCAGTAAAATAAGATAATGACAAATTTCTATAGCCAATGCAAGCAATTATATTCTGTACGTTTCTTTTGATATTACTTTGCTTCCACTCTATTTGGAGATGTATATAACTGAGGAAACTAACCATGTTACGCTTCAGGTACCGGAGCAGTGTTCATAGTGGCACAAGCCGCCATGGAAGGACTGCTTAATGCAGTAAGACCTTCTGATAAGAGGTTTTCATACTCAAGGTTAAACTAGTTTCTCAAGCTCAAGGAAATGGCGGCTGGATTTTGGAATTACAAGATTAATCCAAGTATGCATATACATAGTTGTAAACATAAATTCTCGAGCTCGACGATGATGTAAAAAACATAGGCAAGATAGTTTAGTGTAAGCTTAAAAATGTACTATGAACATATGAAGGAAAAGCTTTGCATGTTTGCTAGCAACTTCATCAACATTGTACTCGTCAAAAAATCTGCGTTCTGTTTCTTGAGTTTGTAACTGTAAAGAATTGTGAATCTTCATCGATTAAGGTTATTGTGCCGTATATACGCTGTTTTTGTTTCTTATTTTTATTTTTATTTCACTTATTGGCCAAGTGAAAATATGAATATGAGGTGCCTTCTGGGATATGGAAGCAATTCTTTTGCCAAGCTTCCATCTCATTTCAAAGAAGTATCTGTAAACCATCAAAGCATTCACCAAAGGATAGGCCAAAATAAATAAGGGTCAATATTCCTAAGTACCACTCACTCCCTCCCCAAGGAGAAAATTTGAAATTTTTGGAGACATATGCTAGACAAAACAATATCTTACAAACTTTCAAACATGTCAGTACTGAAATTTAAAATGAGTGATGCTAGAGTTACAAAAATATTACAAAATTTTAGTTATAAATACACTTGACAATAAATGATTAGATATTGAATTAATGAGATACAACATCCAATCAATCAAATCAATCATTGCCAACAATATTTATAAACAAAAAATTGCAAACTTATTTTGTAGTTTTTTTTTTTTCCCACTACTCTCTCTCTCACACACACACACACATGCACGCACATAAGCGCCTAGAAGATAAATCCTAGGGAGAGAAGGTCTTCCCTCTAACTCCTGAAATCCCCATGTGCTATTAGTTTTACTCATTTAATGCAAAAGACAATATGAAAACAATTGTTCCAAAATAAATATCTTTTTATTAAATAATTGATTTTTATCAATTTTCTTTCTTTAGCAAGAATATTTATATATTCTTACTAGTACTATTTTTTTTAAATAAAAATAAATATTTGAACGGGATATTTCGTGATGGGCCGAGCCCAATAACTGTCTACGAGACTGGGGCCCCGCAAGCCCAATAATGGATCATGACCTATGAAGCCCATCGAAGTTTGGGCTATGGCTCGTCGTTACAATAGACGGCGGTCGTCGCCAATGAGCGACCAAACCCGTCTAACAACGAGCCTTCCCTTCACAATCCAGAATCCATTCCAACGTAGAACGACGGGCGTCACCATTGAGCGATCTGACTCGCTCGTCCACTCGCTCATCGAGTCTTGATAAGGCGACGATCCTCCTGGACATACAGCTCCAGGTCGTCCCTTCACTTAGCATCCTCAATAAGCTTGATTAATTAACTATATTGGGGTAAAGTCAGACCTGACACTGGGACATTCTGTGCGTGCAATCATGAATGCAGTAATAATGCCAAAAGGCGTGCAGGTTGACTTTCCTTTATAAGCCAAACTACTTATCCATGCCAGACACAACAGTGTCCTTACTTAGGCGAAGCAATCACGGCATGACACGTGTACGCCTAGGGAACCAAGATGATCCAACGGTTGACAACAACCCAATCCAACGGTTCAGATGAAAACTCTAATACCACTTCACCCACTATAAATATAGGAACAGAATCATGGACTAAGGTAATGCATTTCTGCATATTTACGTACACACACACTCTCCATATTATTATCACTATTTTCCAGTCCATAAGCTGATTCTCACGCCGGAGGGGCTTGCCGGAAGACCCCCGGCGCAGTTTCACGATTGTTTTCTTGTGTTGTGCAGATTCGAAGTCAGCTCAATCATTCCCTGGACACAATACCTGAGCCCAAACACATTCCTGCACCATCAGATTGGTTCCATTGCTGGGAATCGTTTGTTAGTGATCTTCAACCACAGAATAACAGCCGAAAAGTAC
This sequence comes from Adenophora triphylla var. japonica, assembly GCA_022495995.1. NCBI lineage: Eukaryota > Viridiplantae > Streptophyta > Magnoliopsida > Asterales > Campanulaceae > Adenophora > Adenophora triphylla. Next base: position 17,818 of record JAFEMH010007988.1, on the reverse strand, counting down.
CTGGAAAATGGTGTCAGATGGACACACAGCAAGCAAATCTACCGGAGACGAAGGCAGACCTCCTTCCCCTCAACAAGGCCAGCAAGAAAATCCTAGACCACCCTCTCCACCTAGGAACCCTAATTTAAGGGTTACCAGGTCACAAGGGGTGGTTGATGATACAGGCCTTCAAACGGCAAGGAGAAGAGAAAAGAGACTGCACTCGAGCGTCGAGACGACCCCACTGGAGCGGAGACCAGAGGGAGCTACTGTACGAAATTTGGGTGGCCCATCAAACCCACATCTCGACAGAGCCGCTGTCCTCGTCGAAAGAGCCAATGCCCTCCACGAGCTCATACAAATTCAGTACGAGCTAATCAAAATGGCTGAGGGACAACCCCCTCAAGTATCTCACCACACTGTCTCGTCGAGGAGGAGAGCCCAGAGGGGGAATAATGGTCGTCGTGAAGGAACCGCTATTGAAAACGAATGAATTGTGCCGCAACTTGATCTCAGGGAGCATCTCAACCAAAGACGAAGTGAGGGAGTCCCGTCGCATCGATGACGGGAGGAGGCAGAAGGTGAGCCTCGTCGATCTTTAGCCAACGAGAACCCTGTCCAGCACCAAGTTGTTCGCGGTCGTCAGATGACCCCGTCGTTAAGAAATGAACGAGCCCCAAGCTACAGGGAAAGAACCCGTACTCCCCCTCGTCGTGAACGAGAGTTATCCAGATCTTACAGGCCATCTCCACCACCAAGCTACAGAGGAGAGAGATCCATCTCCTGACGACCCGCTCCCACCGAGAGGCAACGGTCTAATACCCTTGCCCGGGGGCCTCGTCGAGATAGGATCCCCCCAGCCGGCCCAGCAGGAGAAATCGATATGAGAGAATTCTTAAGACTCAAGCGTCAGGTGGAGGAGTTGACGACCAAAAGAAACAAGGTGGATAGTGACGATTCGGAAGATGATGGTGGTACTATGAATCCCTTGGCGCCATGGATGCTAGAAATGGGACCTCCTGAACCAGGTTTTAAACTTCCTGATTTGAAACAATATGACGACTCTACAAGCGCCATATATCACATACAACATTTGAAGCTCAGATGTATGTGGTGGCAAGAGCTTCAGGGCACGACGATGTTATGTGTAAATCCCTTACAAGCACGCTAACTAACACTGCTTTACAATGGTTTAGAGGCCTTCCTAGGGGGTGCATTGAGTCGTGGAAGCAAATGAGGAAAAAGTTTTTGGGACGATTTGCGACAGCGGGAGACCGTCGCAAGACTGTCAACGACCTCAGTAATATTTCCCAGGGAGCCAATGAAAGCTCCATGAGCTACTTCAAAAGATTTAAAAAGTTGGTAATCAGATTGATGAAGATCTGACGGACAGGGAAATTATCAATTGTTTCAGACACGGCATTGTTTCCTCCACTCTGGACTACGAGTTACAAGTCCATCCAGCCAAACCCGAAAGGATCTCTACGCCAAAGCATACGCTGTGGCCGAGGATGAGGAGAGAAAGTTACAAAGGGAAGGAAAGGCCGTCGACGATGGTGAAACGACAAAGTCAAAAAAGGATAAGGCCGGAGAGAAAGGGAAAAACAAGCAAGTAAAAGCTGAAAAGGTTCCAGAGTCGTACACTCCACTGACGGTATCAAGAGCTGAAATTTTGAGCAATGTAGATTTTGGCCAGACACCAAAGATGAACCCCAATGGAAAGGGGAAGAAAAATATGAATAAATATTGTGAGTACCATCGGGATAAGGGACATGACACTGAGGAATGCTTCAGCTTGAAGAAAATTATTCAAAGGTGGATCGATGATGGTCGTCTTGAGCAATACGTGAGGAGGGATCGTCAAGCAGCCAACACTCGAGCTGCTAACAACGACCCTCCGGAGAGACAACCAAGGATGGTCTTAGTAATCTCTGAGGAAACCAGTAAAAATCAAATCAAAAGCGCAATTTACCACCTGAAAAAAGCACCCCATGTCCCCCAAAAGTATGAAATCCCAAACGATGTAATAAGCTTCTTCCCCTACGAGCTATCAGCCAATCCATTGGCTCGTCAACAGACACTGGTCATCCCTGGGTACATCGACAATTATGAGTTGAGGCGGATTCTAATTGATACTGGGGCGGCCAAGGATATCTTGTTTTATAATGTCTACCAGCGGATGGGTCTACCCGACAGTCGCCTAAGTCCCTACTTAGGTCGCCTCGAGGGATTCACCAACCACAAGGTGGATGCAAAGGGTCAGATTGATATTCCCGCCGATATTGGAGAACACCCATTAAGAACCATTCAAACAGTGACTTTTATTGTGATTAATGTCGTTAGTGACTACCACGCGATTCTCGGCCAACCTGGCCAGGCTGCCTTAGGGATCGTCGCTTCAGTCCCTCATCAACGAGTAAAATTTCCTACGCGCTCGGGAATTGGATGTGTGTTGGGGACGGCCCCAGAATTCTTGGAGCATGTGCTAAAGGCGAAGCGGACTGTTGAAATAGACGACCCAGATCGAATTGTGAAACTCTCTAAGTCAATCAAGCAAACGACGACCTCTTATGCCAATGTTTCCACCATCAAGTGTATAGATGACCCCGAATCCTTTGCTGAAATATTCATGGACGACCAAGCTGCTGCTCCGCAACTTTTGGTCACCCATGAATCGGGGGCCGAGCTAGATAAACTGATTGAAGATGAGGTGCCAGATCTCTCCCCCGAGGCAAGAAAGAAAATCAAAGAGATTGTTATTGAATCTATGGATTTTAGAGACGATGCTCCTGAGATGAAGCCAGCCGACGAGCTAACAGAGCTAATCATTAACCCAAACTATCCAGAACAAAAAATTAAACTGGGGTCTCAGTTATCAACTGAGGAGAGGGAAGAGATAATCTCCCTACTTTAACAAAACCTCGACGTTTTTGCCTGGAGAGTTGAAGACATGAAGGGTATCAGAGAAGATGTAGCCGTCCATAGGCTCGGAGTGAATCCCACGATGAAATTCAAGGAGCAAAGGTGCAGAATTTTTTCAGCAGAGAAGGAGGTCACCATAAAGCAAGAAATTGAGAAGCTATTGAGTGCCGGAATTATTGTGGACGCTGGGTTCACAATGTGGTTGACTAATGTGGTTCTGGTCAAAAAACCCAACGAAAAGTGGAGGCTGTGCGTTGATTTCACCGACCTGAATTTGGCATGCCCAAAAGATAGTTACCCCCTGCCCAAAATCGACAAGCTCGTCGACTCTGTTGCTGGTCATACGACCTTAAGCTTTTTGGACGCGTATTCTGGCTATCACCAAATCAAGATGGTCGAAGAAGACATTCCAAAGACGGCCTTTCAGGCCGCAGGGGGAACCTATTGCTATACTAAGATGCCCTTCGGGCTAAAAAATGCCGGAGCAACATACCAGAGGATGATCAACAAGGTCTTCAAGGGACAGCTCGGCGACAACTTGGAGGCATATGTCGACGACATGGTCGTCAAGTCGAGAAAAAGAAAGCATGTAGATGACCTCCAGCAAACTTTCACCAACCTTCGAGCCAACGATATGGTTCTCAACCCAGCCAAGTGTGTATTTGGAGTTGCCATCGGAAAATTCTTGGGATTCATGCTTTCGCAGCGGGGAATTGAAGCCAACCCCAAAAAGATTAAGGCTCTGATTGACAGGCTGAACCTACGAGCATCAAGGAAGTCCAGCGGCTGAATGGACGAGTCGCTGCCTTGGGTCATTTTATTTCCAAATCCGCCGAGAGATCACTCCCATTTTTCAAAGCCCTCCGAGGTGCCAAAGACTTCAAATGGACGGAAGAATGTTCTGGGTCGTTTAGCCAGCTTAAAGAGTACCTTGGCTCCCCACCACTCCTCAGCAGTCCCATTGCGGGAGAAGACCTTTATGTATGCCTCTCGGCGAGTGACAAGGCCATCGCTGCCGTGATGGTTAGAGAGGAAGGTGGGATACAGAGGCCAGTGTACTATGTCAGCAAGGCTTTATCAGATGTAGAAACCCGATACTTTAATGCTGAGAAAATAGATTATGCTCTCGTCATTACAACACGAAAGCTATGAGCTTATTTCTCAGCCCACCCCATCGTGGTATACATAAATGCCCCACTGCGCAAGATCTTGCATCGCCCTGAGAGCTCCGGTCGTCTACTGAATTGGAGCATTGAACTGACGGAGTTTGACGTCCGATATATGGCAAGGAAGACTTTACAAGCCCAGTCTCTGGCCGATTTCCTGGTTGAGACGTCGTTCAGTATTGACGATGATCAAAGGCCGCCACAAAAAGTGAACAAGGGCAAAGAGGTCGACGACCAACCGGAGGAATTGGTTTTGCCTGTCGGATGTTGGAAGGTTTTTTCAGACGAATCGACAACAAGAGATCTCAGTGGGGCGGGGATTGTGCTGTCGAGCCAGAAAGTAACACAGTTTTCAAAGAAGTGTTGAGGTTCAAATTTCAGGCGTCGAATAACCAGGCGGAGTATGAAGCACTTGTAGCGGCGATTGAGTACGCTAAGTGTTTTGGAGCTACTAAGATTGCAGCTTTCTGTGATTCTCAACTGATTGTGAACCAAGTTCGTGGGGACTACCAAGTCGTCGACTCAACCCTGCAGAAGTATCATGCCTTGGTCGGCGAGTTAATTCAGGGGCTGGAATTTTGGGCCATCCAGAGAATTGCCCATGAAGACAATGAACATGCCGACCTACTCTCTGAGTTAGCCATTGATCAATTGCCGAAGGATGAACATGGCCACCACCTGGCCTACCTCGAACAACCAGCCTATGTTCGTGTGAAGATCATGTGTGCCGGAGATAATAGCCCAAGGTGTTGGGTAGATGACCTAAAAGCTTTTATTGAAAAAGACGAGTTACCTGTTGATGAAGTATTGGCGCGGCAAGTCAAGAGGAAGGCCGCCCGATTCACGATCGTAGAGGGCGAACTCTATAGACGATCCATCACCAGACCACTGTTGAAGTGCGTCCACCCTGATAAAGTGGTTAAGCTGCTTTTTGAAGTGCACCAAGGTGAATGTGGGGGCCATCCTGGGGCCCGTACATTAGCGGATAAGCTGATCACCATGGGGTATTACTGGCCCCATCTATGAGAGGATGCAAAGCAATTTGTAAGGAAATGTGACACTTGCCAACGGTTCGCCGACCTCCCCAAACTCCCGACGACAGAGCAAACCCCAGTCATGGCAGCTTGGCCATTCGATATGTGGGGTGTTGACTTGATTGGGCCTTTCCCACAGGCTAAGGGAGGAGTGAAGTATGTGATTGTGGCAGTTGATTATTTTTCCAAATGGGTAGAGGCCAAACACTACCAGAAAAAGGTCATTTAGCGACGAAAATTTCCGCCGCTAAAATTAAATTTCCGTCGCTAAAAATAATCACCGACGGAAAAATTCCGTCGGTGGTCCGCCGCTACCAGCCCGTCGCAGTGCTCCGACGGGTCAATTTCCGCCGGTATTTTTTTATTTTGCCGACGGAATTTAATTCCGCCGGTGAATTAATGGTTTCAGCGACGGAAATTTTCGCTGCTAAATTAATTTAATTTAATTAAATTTTCATTTCAGCGGCGGAAATTTCCGTCGCTGTAATAAAAATTAATTTAATTAAATTAATTTCAGCGGCGGAAATTTCCGTCGCTGTAATAAAAATTAAATTAAAATAAATTAAGTTCAGCGGCGGAAATTACCGTCATTGAAATTATTTAATTTTAATTTAAATTTTATTACTGACGGAAATTTCCGCCGCTGAAATCAAAAATTAAATAAAAATTAAATGATTATAGCGGCGGAAATTCCGTCGCTGAAATAAAAATTAATTAAAATAAATTAATTTCAGCGACAGAAAATTCCGCCGCTGAAATTAATTTATTTTAATTAATTTTTATTTCAGCGACGGAATTTCCGTCGCTATAATCAAAAATTAAATTCGCTGTAAAAAAATTTTATTGAAATAAATTAATTTCAGCGACGGAATATTCCGTCGCTGATTCTGAAATAAATTAAAAAAAAAATTTAAAATATCAATAAATCAAATTTTTTTGTACCTGATATAACATTTCAATTTATAAAACTAAAACTATAAAAACTAAAAATCAAATATCAGCATACCAAATAAAAATTAAATATCACCGTACCACCGTACCAATTCGGGAGGGGGAGAGGGGGGGAGAGGGGGGCAGGGGGGAGAGGGGGGAGAGGAAGGGAGGGGGGGAGAGGGGGGAGGGGCTCCCGCGGGTACCAAATGTCTCAAATGTTTACAAACAAGTATAAATTAATACAAAAATGTCTAAAAAAGTCTGCAATCAACTCAGGGGAGGTTGGAAATTACCCTGGAAGTCCTGGCCGAGATGTGCCATCAACAGCGCCAATTGTCTTTGAGTCTCTACATGTTGTCTTTGAATCTCTGCATGACGCCGATCATTCTCCTCCTGCATCTGCGTCTGAACCGCCAAAGCCTCCGCAAGCTTTGCCAGCTCGCGTCTCTCCTCCTCCAACGCAGCCTCCAGAGTGTCAACCCTCGGATCATACGTGGGTGGGGCATCATTTCGCCGACGGCCGGTCGACGTGGACGGGCATTGCCGCCCGTAATCCCCCATCCCTAACACTCGGGCTCCTCTCTTTGGATGTCCCTTAGAGGTGACCGAGTGCCAAACATCAGGCACGAAGGGGACGGGCTCGTCGGGAGGCGTTCCTTCGGGAACAACGGCAGCTTGATATGCAGCCTGTCAAAATAAAACAAACAATTATAATCATATACACAATGTAAGGTACATAAATAAATTTACATATTCAAAATCAAGTCATTTAATGATAGTTTACTTACAAAGGCATTAGCAGAGCGATCGTCAACCCATTGCGGAGGTTGATCGGGCGCTGTATAGTGTATAGGGTATAGAGTATAGGGTATAGTGTATAGGGTATAGTGTATAGGGTATAGGGTATAGGGTATAGGGTATATGGTATAGTGTATAGGGTATAGGGTATAGGGTATAGTGTATAGGGTATAGGGTATATGGTATAGTGTATAGTGTATAGGGTAGATGGTATAGGGTATAGGGTATAGGGTATAGGGTATAGGGATATAGGGTATAGTGTATAGGGTATAGGGTATAGTGTATAGGGTATAGTGTATAGTGTATAGGGTATAGGGTATAGGATATAGGGTATAGGGTATAGTGTATAGTGTATAGGGTATAGGGTATAGGGTATAGTGTATAGTGTATAGGGTATAGTGTATAGGGTATAGTGTATAGTGTATAGGGTATAGGGTATAGGGTATAGGGTATATGGTATAGGGTATGTGGTATAGTGTATAGGATATAGTGTATAGTGTATAGTGTATAGTGTATAGGGTATAGGGTATAGGGTATAGGGTATAGGGTATAGGGATATAGGGTATAGTGTATAGGGTATAGGGTATAGGGTATAGTGTATAGGGTATAGTGTATAGGGTATAGGGTATAGGGTATAGGGTATAGGGTATAGGGTATAGGGTATAGTGTATAGTGAATAGGGTATAGGGTATAGGGTATAGGGTATAGGGTATAGGGTATAGTGTATAGGTGTAAGTGCTCCAATTTGAGCTTGTTAGAATTTTCGTTAGAAAATTAACGAAAGTTATAACATTTCTAACAATTTCTAACATTCCTAACATTTCTAACCAAGTAAGGGTAGATTAGGGATTGCCAAAAAAAGATAAACCAAGGAAAGGAATCAAAAAAGCAAAAGAAATAAGAAAAACCAAAAAAAGAAATGGCTGGAAACAAAAACTGGCTGATTAATTTGAATTTTGAAAAGATTATTCCTTGTGTCCAAAGCCTGGAGCAGCATTTAATGAACAGTGCACGCTGCAGGTCCTGTCCGCGCGGATGGGTTTGTAATTTTCAAAGGGCTATAAATTGAGCCCTCCAGTCACAAAAATAAAGAGGCCCAGGAAGAACACAATTCACAGTTGCACCTTGGCGAAAATACTTGAGAAAATAGTGAGAATTCCCTTGAATTGACACTCTTTTCTCTTGATTATCTTTCCAAATCTCACTCACTCACCATCATATTCAAAGCCTCAAACACTCATACATTCAAGCCAAAGTCCCAAAACACAAAGAAGATAGGTATAACCTCCCTCTTCTTACCCTAAATCTCTCATCCATGCATGCATTTTCAAGCTACAAAATGTAGTTCATTCATCTTCTTGTCTTAGATCCAAGAAGATCACCATGGAAGTTCATCTCCATGAATGATCTTCTACAAGGATCAACATTAATTTCAAGTTCTCTTACTTTCTTGCAAAGAAAACACATTTTCAAAACCCTAAAAACCATTTTCAAGCAACAAATCTTGATTTCAAAGGATAAAATTCCCCTTCCCAAGCAAATGAAGTGCTTAGTCCTAATGTACCCCAAGGATGGTTTGGTATAGTTGATTCACCACTAAAATGTCAAGTGATCACTAACCAAAACCTAGGGAAATGGGGACAAGCATAGATGCAAAAAACCCCCTTTTTAAAATCATATTTTCTTTCTTGAGAAGTTGCTGTCCAGTAGCAATTTTCCAAGACCCCAGTCCATTGTCTTAATTTTTGGACACAGATAAACTTGGAATTTGTTATTGACTACAAAACACTTTTTGTAGCCAACATCCAGATCTTTCCAGAAATATTTTTACTTTATTTTTTGGGTGAGTAAAACTCCTCTTTTCAAATTTTCTTTTAGAGGCCAGTTCATCAGCTTCTGGAAATCCAGATTGCATATCTGAGATTTCCAGAAGGTTTTGACCCCTCAAATCTTCTCCAAAATGGAAAATTCCTTCGTACAAATCTTATTTAAGGTGTCTGGAACAACTTTCATTCTATGAGTTTATCCAGATTATGAAGTTTTAATACCCTTGAATCCATTTCAAAATCAAAGGTCCACTGCCTTTTTCATTCGGGCAGAAGTGACTCTCAACTTCAAAAGGTCTTTTGAGTACCAAATCTCAATCCAAAAATCTTCCAAAAAATCATGGGATCAGTTTAAAGTCTTAAAAAGATATCCCAATTTTTACTTTTCTGAGTTTCAACTTATTTTGGCCAAAACACACACACACACACACACAAATGATTTTCAGCTTGGAAGACTCGTTTTACGAGGCATTCCGGGTGCACACTAACGTCCTTCCCGGCGTGTAACATGACCTCCGAACCCAAATCTCTAATCTCAGGCATTTTTCAAAGTTTTGGCCCTTAAAACAAAAATGGCGTGGCGACTCCGTTCTTTTTCCGGGTTTTATTTGGTTTTTTCAAAGAAACGCAAAAAATCGAATTCCTCCCGCGAGAAATTTTAGGTGGGCACATCATCACAGTGGCGACTCCGCTGGGGAAAATCAAGCTTTTTCTAAAAAAAATGATATTTGGTATATCGGTGGAAACCATTAAACTTCCCGTTATCGCCTCCTAACACGAGTCGGGGATAAATTGTGGTTTAACAATCTCACGTACCGGTATCATTGTTTTAAAAAAAAAAGCTTTTGAGGGTCAAGCTTCCGTCCCGGCTTTAAAAATCATTTGTGTGTGTGTGTGTTGATTTTTGCACATTTTTCGTGTTGTTTTGGCCGCCTCGGAAAAAGTCAAAATTTTGACTGTCGGAATCATGTCCCTAACTGTCGAAATTTTCGTGCTTATATGCTTATGTGTTCATTAAATTTCAAAAAAAAAACCTTTCAAAAAAAAAAAAGAAAATTTTCAAAAAAAAAATCATGCATCATATTTTTAAGACACATAAAAAATTTCTATTTTACTCAGAAAAAGAAGATAGACTGCTTGCACACTACGCGCACGTGACCGTACACTGCACACTACGTCCCTAACCCGGGGAAATCTTTGTCGCGGCCCGTTTGGTCTTATTATGCCTCTCGGTGCAAGCACAGGACTACCCAAACATCCCATGGAGCCTCGTGTCGACCATGCACTTGTCCGTGACACACTTTGTCCGAGACCCGCTGGTTTTTAGTCTGGTCCGTGCATGTCATGCCTGTCTGTGTATAGACCTTTCGTTTCAAGCCTTGGTCGGCATACCGACTCAATATCTTTCGGGGACCCTAATCGCCGAAGTCATGCCGGTTTTCCGTCGCAGACTTTGACCAAGATATTGACCAGGCGCCTTGACTTCGGCTCGATCGGCACAAATTATACACTGACTCCCAGCATTGACACTGAGTCATCAAGGATTAATGATTATTCCATGCCTAATTACGGCCTAATTGACGACAAGTCAAGATCAATCGTGGACATTCATCAGTCCAAATCATGCCGACTTTACTGTCGAGCTCTCGGACATGATCTTGACTTTGACGTCAGCTTTGTCCGTAATTTACATCGAATGCTCGTTAAGACTCGATTACCCGCCAGATTTTTAGGATCGTTTTTCTTTCGGTCGGTGGGACCCGCTTGCCCTATAGGACCCTCGCCCGGGGCTGTCCACCCTGGGAGGTCGAAATACAGGTGGAATACGAGGGGCTTATAGACGTAGTGACGGGGCCCACTGATCCAGGATCTAGAGTAGTTTGCGAAAACATGTTTTAAGTAAACGTGAACAAATAACTGCATGTTGCATGAGCCCAAAGCCCAAACACCTACCCTCCTTCATTCCCAGACATCTGAACCCTCGTGCCTTTTCCCCCGCAGCTCCTCACAAAGGTTGGTTCCGGACACCGGGTCATCGTTTGATTAGTTGGGAAGAGTCAAGCGCGTCATCGCCTTCGCCGTTTGTTCCGACTCCGGGTTTCGTAATGTCCGCACGCCGGTAATGATGGGGACAACGTCGCTCCGTCCTCCAAAATCCCTCGTAAAGACCAAGATTGGATCCAGCTTGGTAGAACAGATGAGACTTCGACATGAGGCTCAAATTGACGACCTTCCGGGGTTGTCGCAAGTCATGGTTTGACTGTCGCCCCAATTCCGATGGTACTTTTACCGCAAAGAAGGAAGAAGGTTCGCCTCCTCTTCTTAATCGTCCCGGATACATCAAGATGCTACCCCAAGATTCCTATGTCTCCACCGCCGGACTCCCGCCCGTCGACTTGGCTGTGGCAACCGGCCCCCAAACAAAGAATAAGGATGAAAGAGTTCGGCATACCTTCGCTATCCCCTCTCAAAGTGATGATCCCGCAAATATCGCCTGGGTGATGAAGATCAGAAACAGCTTGAAGAAATATGGTCAGCCATCAAAGCCCCGGAGGAACGCTGCAATGCACAAAGAAGCTCGGATTGAAGAGGCCACACGCCACTTCGGGACATTAACAATCTCCCAACCGACCGGGGCTACCTTGAAGGACAAACATGTGCCCGCTCCCCGGGTCTTAATACCTCTCATTATCCGGCAGTCCAACCATTCGCTTTATAGATGAGCCCAATGTGCCAGATCTCCCTGACTAGTTCAACTCAAAGTCATTCCAAAGACCGCCAACCCGAGATCCCAAATCCGCCACCACCGTAGAACACATTTGGTGGGATATCTCATGATCGTCCCGATCGCCTTGAAAGGGATTATCATGATCGGATACACGAGGACCGTCCTCCTAAGAAGAAGAAAATTTCCTCCCAAAGAAAATTGAAGGAGAGATTCGAGGCCGGTGATACTAGCGTGGGTACGCTCTGGGAGCCATCCGGGGGATTTGATTATTATGTACTCTACTCCACCGCCTTTCCCCAAAGCAAACAGGGGTAAAAGAGCGTAAAAGCCTCGCCAACGACGTAATTGAGACTTTCGGACACCGTAATACCGTGGACCCGGGTAACTCTACCGCCAATCGAAATCTATCCCCGCGGAACGGCCAAAATTCAGTTTGACCACTCCCGAGTGCACACCGACAAAGAAAGACCAACGCCGATTGGGCGCTCCCACTCAATCAACATGTTGACCGGAGATGGCAAACCGCCACAAACGGCCTCAAAGTATAACCCAGGGGCTTCAAAGAAAGGTTCTACCTCGCAAGAAAAAGGCACGAAGTGATCGGCTTGATGACTCTCTATCCCGAGGCAAGGACCAAATCTATGATCCCCACCTATATGGCAAAAGATGATCACCTTCGCGACGAAGATTTGCCAAGAGATGTCTCCCAACACAATGAAGCTTTCAGACATCACCATTAAGCTCAACACCGTATCGCTCCTCGGAGTATTGGTGGACAACGGATCAGCCGTTAATGTCCTTCCTCAGCATGATGCGGGCCCTACGCATCAATGAAAGGCACATGATCCCATCTACCCGGGCCAAGGCATATGATGGCACGTCCCGTCCCATCCCGGGGACAAGACTGAACTGCGGTACGAAACCCAAATGGTGCGCAAAGTTCCATGTAATGGATATTCCCTCCGAGTTCACACTCTATTAGGGCGCCCTTGGTTGCATCACATGAAAGCCATAGCTTCCACTCTCCACCAATGCGTCAAATTCATTAACCGACAAGGGGACCTTGAAGTCATAAGGGGCGACAGCTTCTCATAGGGAACGAAGCGAGACCGTCACTAAGCATGCTTTTAGCCGCATTACACCGGGCTACCTCCTCCGAGTCGACCAAGGGACTATCGGGGCAAGTCTCGTCGTAATCCCCGTAATCCGGTGATGCCAACTATGTCAACGCACTTAAGCGAGCAGACTCCGAAGAAGTCCGATTCATCAAATTCAATTGTCATTTCCAACATTTGGAGGCATACCGGAAGGAAACATTGAACACCGCCATGATACAGCACACAAACCCCGGTCCCTAATCACGCCTTTGTCACCATTCTTCAAACCCACTCTCGACCCCCGCCAAGCCAGGAAATTTTCATGATCAAGATCGACAAGCATCGTCATACTCAACTCGAATCTATGAACGTCGTGTGGGACGTCCTCCTTGCCGAACCGCTCGCTAAGCCTTTCCGCTCGAGTATGGGACATGAGATTTTTCCAAGAAAGACACCGAGACGCAATACGTCCTTACATCCGGGATTGAGCGGTCGATTGTGACGAGATAGAAATCCCCAAAATTGAGGAAGATCCCTACATCCACATGCTCAGCCTTTCGACGCCAAACACAATTGATCCTCGGTTCGGAGAAAGAGATGATAGCAATGATCGAGGAAGGAGAACGTAAAAGAGACAGCCCCGAGTCATGAGGCCCCCGACAGCGATGCCGCTAAAGAATTGGGAAACTCTCTCGTGCCCGTCCGCGACCAAAGAAGAAATGATCACCAAACTTGGATTGGTCCCCGTCCCTTTCAGGTCAACCTTTGTAAAGTCCTCTCGAGTCTCTCATGGTTGAGTTTGAGTCTTCCGAGTCGTCCGATGGCCTCACGCCCGAAGACCACGAAATTGTAGCCAATACTCGTATTCCTTTTATTCTCAATGAAATGACGAACCTTTCGAGTATCCCTTAATTGCCACTTTAACTAATGATGAATTAACTAATAATCTAAAAACAGCTTAATAACGATTCACTAGATGAAGAAGCGAGACACATTAAATGAACAATATATCAAAGAAATCTTTAAGCGGGTTGTCCGGAAAGAGGAAAATCGAGCCCAAGCCGCCGAAGAGATTTTGACGAGTGTGAATTTGGGAACTGCGGAAGAGCCTAAAGAGACGCAGATTGGTAGTTTCTTCGAAGGGACCGAAAGGGATGCCCTAATTGAGCCGCTAAAAGAATTCGTGGATGTGTTCGCATGGTCCTATAAAGATATGCCGGGCCTCGATCCTTCCATAGTTGAGCACCGAATACCGCTCGACCCGTAAGTCAAGCCGCAGCGGAAGCTAAGAAGAATTAAGCCCGAATGGTCCCTACAAGTGAAAGAGGAGATAGAAAAGATGCTCAGTAAGGTGGTTCATCGTGGTCATTGAATACCCTACATGGCTTTCCAACATAGTAACGGTGACCAAGGCCAACGGAAAGATCCGGTGTTGCGTAGACTTCAGAGACTTGAACAAAGCCACCCAAAAGACGATTTCCCCACGCCAAACATCGACATTTTGGTAGATTCCACGGCCAACCATGAAGTTAAATCCTTCGTCGACGGTTTTGCCTACAACCAAATCAAAATGGCAGAAGAGGATCAAGCCAAAACGGCCTTCACAACCCCTCGGGGCACCTATCGCTACACGGTCATGCCATTCGGACTAAAGAATGCTTTGGGGCTACGTACGAAAGGGCAGGCTACACTGCTCCATGACATGATCCACAAAGAAATTGGAGGTCTATGTGGACGACATGATAATACACTCCGCAGGATCGATGGCCAACACTTTGTTGATTTGAGAAAATTCTTCGCCGCCTCCGAGACCACAAAGATGAGACCGAATCTCCAAATGCACCTTCGGTGTAAGACGAGGCAAGGTGCTAGGATATATGGTGACGTAACGGGGATCAAGTAGATCCTCGTAAAATCAAGGCGATAGTTGAAATGAAGCCACCCCTGACACTGATGTAAGTGAAATCCTTCATGGGAAGACCGCAATACATAAGCCGCTTTGTAAATCACCGACCTCGACCGCGAGCCGATCTTTCAAGTTGATGAAGAAAAATGCCTACACGTAATGGACTCCGAATGTCACTTGCTTTTGAACGCATCAAGGCATACCTCGTGAATCCCCGATTCTTTGCCCACCACATCGCAAAAGCCACTATTGCTATACCTAACTGTCACGGATACAAGAATTGGGGCTATGCTAGCTCAAGAGAAGAAAGATTCCAAGGTCGAAAACACCATCTATTTTGTAGCGTAAAGCTCCAAGGAAGCGAACTCAATTACTCGCTTGCGAAAAGACTTGCGAGGTTTGGTCCGGGTAGTGGGAAAGTTGAAACACTACATGCAGCTTCCTCACCCGATACATCTCGTCCTCAAGGATAGACCCCATCAAATATACTGTTCGACAAGCCTTCCATCTCTATGAGGTTGGCAAAATGGTCATTCTTTTTGGCCGAATACGACATCACTTATGTTTCAAGGAAATCCGTAAAAGGACGCATAATGGCGGAACATTTGGCCGATTTCCCAAGTGATGAGTCCCGAGGACTCGAACCTCAATTTCCCGATGATGGAATCTTTGCTCTAGAAGGAGAAAATCGCCGGCAACTCTTCTTCGACGGGGCGTCAAACAAAAGGGGAACGGAATAGGAATGCTTCGGTCGATCCTACCGACGAACACACCCCCATAGCAGTAAGGTTGAATCTCGAAGTCACCAACAACGCCGCTGAATATGAAGCTTGCATAGCCGGGTTGAAGCCGCCCTTGAAAGAAATATCAAGGAATTGGAGGTGTATGGTGACTACTGCCCTCATCATCAATCGTGTCTCTAACAAATGGAAGACCGTGGACCCGGTCTACGTAAATATCACACTTACATGGAAGAGCTAGTAACTCAATTCAAGGAGATCACCTTTCATTACTTGCCCGTAGATCGCAATGCATTTGCGGATGCTCGGCAACACTAGCCTCCTCGTTGAAATACCCGAAGCGGAAGTCCGTCAAACCATTCGTAGTCGGGAGAAGAGAAAATCCCGCTTATTGCTTTGAAATCGCGTAAGCCGAACCGGCCAGGTGATCCACGTGGTACACTCGAGATCTATCCCAGTACCTTAAGAACGGAGAAGCATCCTTCAAAAATGAAGATGGGGAATATAAAGAAGGAATCAAAGCAAAGAGTCTCTCAGCCCTGAAGCGGCTCGCCTCCCATTATGTTCTTTTGGGAAACATGTTATACAAGAAGCGTTATCAAGGCCCCCTCCTGCGATGCATCAGCAAACAAGAGGCTACCGAACTCATGAAAGAAATACATGGTGGTACTGCGGCCCTCACATGAATGCTCGAGCTCGATGCAAATCATACCGAGAATGGGGTACTTTTGGATCTCCATGGAAGCCAGACCTAGCATCCAGTTCGTCAAAAGCTGCGACAAATGTCGGCCGATACTCAAATCTTAATCACTTGCCTCCTCACGAAGTTATACCGCATGACAACCTCCTTGGCCTTTCGTCACTTGGGGAATTGATGTCATAGGCAAAATCACACCATCAGCAAGAACGGCCACGAGTTCGTCCCCGGTAGCCGTGACTATTTCACCAAATGGGTTGAAGCAAAATCCTACAAGATCCTCAACTCAAAGAAAGTAACCCTCTTCATCAAAGAGAACATCATATGCCGATACGGGTTGCCACCGAAATCATCTCGTATAATGGATCCCACTTCGAAGGGGAATGTGAAAGCGCCGGCGTAATTCCGAATAACCCGTCACAAGTCATCTCCCATGCCCCAAACCAACGGAGCCGTCGAGGCAAAGAAACAAGACTTTGGAAAACATCATCCGGAAAATGGCTGTCCAAGGCGTAGATTGGCCCGAGCAAGCTTCACTCGCACTGGGGGATACATAACATCGGGCCGAACGGCAACCGGGGAAACACCGTTTAAGCTTCTCACATACGGAATGGAAGCCGTACTCCCAATCGGGCTAGAAATCCCCTCGCTCCGTATACCTTGTTGGAAAGTCGATCAACGAGGTCGAATGGCTCCAGTCGCCATGATGAATTGGCCCCGCTAGATGAGCGCCGATTGAAAGCAATGGAACACATCCGGAGCCTACCAAGGAAAGAATGGCCAGAGCTCTTTGACAAGAAAAGTAAAGCATCCTTAGGAGATCCGAGAAGGGGATCTCGTTTTGAAAGTTAAAAGCCCCCGGTCCGTATCAGCAACCCTCGGTAAATGGGAGCCTGCAGGGTCGGGCCATACGCTCGTCCAGAGAGAAGATCTTCTCGGAGGAGCCATGCAACTTGCGTGCATCTTCGACGGAATCCGCTTTGTACACCCAAATGAATGGTGACAAGTGCAACGCGCAGAATACTGCAACAGTAAACGTAAAAACGAAAAAAAGAAGAAACAAAAAAAAAGAAGTGCTAAAAGAGTAATACTCCAGACTAGGTTGAAAACTGAAAAGGGCGCAGCCTCAGGTAGAAAACGGGTTGCACAAAAAAAAAAAAACCAAAAAAAAAACCACAAAAAAAAAAAAAAAAAAAACCGGAGTTGAACTACGAAGACTCTTTGAGCTCACTCAAAATGAGGGGAACGTAGGCGTACAGGAAACCGGTTCGGTCTTAAAAGCACAAATAAGAGTCATACTTTGGACATCAATATGCGATCGAGACTTTTCATGAAAGCGTTCTCGAAAAACTACGAAGCAATTCAAATATTCATTACAAGTTAAAAGCTTTTTGATGAGTCTAAGCCCGATCTCATTCCTACTAACGCGGCAACCTCGCTAAAAGAAATTAAGATACATAATCAAACTAATGTGTACGCCATGACAAGAAAGGGATACTCGGAAACCTCAAGGTCACTCCCGAGCCACTCAGACCGGCCTCTCCCCTCTTCTTCCCCTTCGAGTCTTCTTCTTCGAACAGACGGGGAAAAATGTCGGTCTTCCTCCTACCAAGCTACAGTATAGGAACATGATCTATCAAACCAAATTCTCCATCGTGGCCTTAGTAGCTCACTAGCGTTATCTCTCATCTCCCGTAGCCGGCCGGGGTAGTAAGTAGGAGTCCCTCCTCCTGCTTGTCTCTTGACATGCCTCATAGTTTCTGGTCACGGCATCTCCGCTCCCAGTCGCGTGGGCTGGCCCTCGCCCTCGGCCCTCCTCCTCTCGAAAGCCTGTCAGGTCTCTTCGCACCCTTGCTTGATGGCCTCGCGCGGGTCTCAAAATAGCGCCATCCCGAAGTCTCTCCCAAATGCCTGCTCGTACCAATCCTGGTACAGTGCTGTCGAGCAGCGGTCTCGGATGCTCGAGGATAACCCGGAGGAGGAAAGACGCCA